>BQKN01057333.1:454-19723 GCA_022839385.1 Asparagus kiusianus | reverse complement strand
AAAATTTTGGTATGTTTTGGACAAAATCAACCTAAACTATAAAGATCAGAGAAAAATTCTCTGATTTCAAAATAATTCAAATAAAACTGATGAAAATTGTATGAACAGCGTGAAAGGTAATAGGTCTAAAGACACCCTTATTATTGTATGCCTACCCTATCCCAAGAAGAGAGGAATATAATGAATATGGAAGCGTAGAGGGACAACATTCTCCAAAAAATATCACTTGCAAAATGCGTGCCAACGTAAACAAACTACTCATAGTATTCTAGTGACAGTTCAGGAGGTTTCTTCAATTTATAAAGTTAGGGGGTGTTGTGATAAACAACCCGAAGATTTTCGTTAAGATTGGGGTGGGGTGGGGGGGGGGGGGGGGGCTTGAAATTTACCCAAAAAACTAGTGACAATTCAGGGGTTTACACACCCTGAAGATTTTGTTGGGGTTGGGGGATTAACCCAAAAAACATAGGCGCTTGACCATGCTAGCCATACAAATTACATCACCCTTCATATTGTACTAAATCCTCCGAAAATAAAAACATATAGGATTAATTCTTTTGAGCCAATTAGGTCCAAGTAGATTAGTCCAGACCATATTTGTAATGGACAAACCTAGCAATGATCAAGAGTCCAATCATATTTACCTATCTATCAATCTTACTCTCTATCTGAAATGGAACTCAATTTCACTACCGTTGTTTTAAAATTCCCCGATACATCAGATATAGCGGCCAATATACCCTTTTAAAGGCTTGCCGCAAAACAATATAGCTTAAAAAAATTTTACCAAAATTTGGCAATTGTTGGGTTATATATCCCAAACATGGTCGGCCGATATATCCTTTTATATAGCTTGTTACAAAACAACACAGTTCTACAAAATTTCTTTAATGTTTTTAGCAAAAATTCTAACCACATGTAGCTTTTTAGCAAAATTTTAGTAGGCTGTTGTTTCTAAATGAGTTTCTATAATTGGTTAATGATCCTAAACCAATGTTATCGATAGCGGATAGCGTCACGTAACGGTGAGGCATCACTAAGGCTATTTCGGACTATTGCGACAAAATAACGGTAAAAAGCGTAAAATCAAATAGCAATCTAATTTAGATATGTATAAATACTGGAAAAAAAATAAAGAAAAATCTAAAAAATCTAAAAGTACATATTGGATGATTTAAAGAGATCCTAAACATGAAATAGACATGTAACCATCACGTAACACCGAAGATGACTGGAGGAGTCAAAAAGTTGTCATCTTCGAGAAGAAGAGCTTAGCAGTGACAGGACTATCCTAAGAGAAACTCACGGTGAAGGAGGTGAGAGGAAGTATCAAGGTAGGTACCAGAGGCTATGAGAGGTGGCGGGTGTATGATAAAAATCACAGGAGACGGTGGAATGCAATAGTCAAGGGTTGAGTTTAATTTTAAAAAAATAAGCCTCAAACCTCTTTTAAATAGCAGTCAAAAAGCAAATTTCGAATACAATCGCTCACTATTTACCGTTATGACACACTATTGGCCGTTTTTACGAACAGACATATTCCACAATATGTCACCGCTATTGCGCGATAACGTAGCGGGCGATAGCGTCGCGGGAAGGGACCGCTAACGCTATTAGCGCCGCTATTGCGGGGCTATTTACCGCTATTTATAACAGATACATTATTTCTACTTATGTATACTTATATATTACCAACAATTTTAGATTATATTATATATGCACATCACCTGATATGACACAACGATATTTACTACATATCCCCCATATTTTCCTGATATTCGCAATCTATATGGATTTAGCTCGTCCGATATTTTTACAATATCCAATATTTAAAATCTTGCTCACCGCATTTCTTTTCTAAATCAAACCCCACTTAAACCGAATGGATGTGAGATATACTCTACAAATCTCTACCTTGGCTCATATCTAGTGGAGTCCAATTAGTGTTGAATAAATTGCTTATGGTCGGAACAAGGCACACAGTGTACGAACTGCCGAGGCGTGTAATCACAGTCCTTAAGAAAAGATTTTGCCCCTTCTCGGTGCAAATGGCTACAGTGGCGTCTTTCCTCATAGAATTCAACGGCTGACAACAGGTTAAGTTACACTCCAATAACCTGTTATACAAAGAACAACAAATATCTCTCTCTGACAGGAAAGAAGATAGAGCACAGAAAGTATTTTGAGTGATTTCAGTATTTTTCAATTGAGGAGATCAAGTCTCTATTTATAGATGAACCATGATGGAATACCAAAAGTTATACTACATAGAAAACACCAAAAGTTAAACCGTGTTGGGAACACCAAAGGTAGAAACATTGGAAACACCAATGATTAAAAACATTGAGAACACCAAGTGTTGATATGCATAGGGAACACCAAACATTTTTCTTTGTGTATTTTGAAATACACAACAAGCCCCCACTATTTCAAAAATACACAAAACTTGACATCATATGGAACCAAGAATAACAAAGGAAATGTCAGAGAGAATCGAAGATACAACGCGTCAGATACTAGTACCTTTCGACTTGAACTAGTCTTAGGACAATGAATCTTATCTCACAGAAACATGGTAGAATAAATTCTTTGAACCAATATCCCTTGAGCGTGAAATAGAGGACTCATACCCACACTGCACCTTCATTATATTGTTGTTCATGCGGGTGTGCGCTTTTTGGCCATGCGCTTCCTGTGCTTCATGAGTGCTCTAGAGTACATGCTTAGGTACCCATAAGAACCGATCTAGTTCTACACTCACATAGGTAGATATCCATTAAGTGTGTATAAAATACATTGCCACAATTTGGGCTTATGGACTCTCCATTAAGAGCTTAACTGATCCTTTCTCAGTTTATCAAATACTATATGAATATATGAAAATATACTATATGAATACAATGTACTATCTCACCATAGGTAGGAACGTCTTATAGAGAAATCGATAGTACTGAAAGAACAAGGAGTGACTTATTTTTCCCTTTGGACCCATTTCATGGGATCACAATCACGTAGGTAGGGTTGTCGCCAATCTTGCTCTATTTATTAGACAGTAGTCTCATTTCCCTCGATGTAATTTCCACTTGCCTCCGTTTAAGTGGTTTCATCAGAGGAAAGGCCAAATTTAATTCTGACTTCACATAATCTAGAGTTACAACTCCAGATCGTAGCAGCTGCTTAATACTTGCGTGTCCTAGACGTATGTGTCTACTTTTCCTATTATGTATATTACTCTTAGCTTTTGCAATTGTGGCCTGACAGTCACAATGCATAGACACAGAAGGATGCGGAGTAGAATCAATGGGAAGATCTGCTAAAAGCTTTCTCAACCATTCAGCCTCAACACATGCCTTATCTAAGGCAACTATCTCAGACTCCATGGTAGACCGAGTTATCAAGTTTTGCTTGGATGATTTCTAAGACACTTCACCCCCCACCAAGGGTAAACACATAACCACTAGTGGACTTGATCTCTTGTGAATCTGAGATCCAGTTTGCATCACAATACCCTTCTAATACTAGTGTAGACCTTCCAAATTTTAGTCCATAATTAATGGTACATTTTAAGTACTTGATTAATCTTTCTAGGGTCGTCCAATGTTCCTGACTAGGACACTGGGTGTATCTACTTAATCTGCCCACTGCATAAGCTATGTCAGATCTTGTACAATTCATCAAGTACATAAGGCTTCCAATAATTTGGGCATATTTGGATTGAGAAACACTATGTGAATTGTTATTCTTAAGTTGAACATTTGCCTCATAAGGTGTCGACACAGGCTTACTAACATAATATTCAAACTTCTTCAAAACTTTTTCCACGTAATGATCTTGAGTCAAAGTGAAATCATCTATATTTCTAAGGATTTTCATCCCAAGAATTACATTAGCTTCTCCCAGATCCTTCATATCAAACTGGGAGGATAAAAACTTTTGTTTCACTTATTAATTCAAGAGTAGGGCTCAAGATGAGCATATCATCCACATAAAGGCAGATAATGACATACTGATGATTCTCAAATCTTTTAAAGTAAACACACTTATCTGCATCGTTTATATGATAACCATTGGATAACAATGTATTATCAAATTTTTCATGTCATTGTTTAGACGCTTGTTTCAACCCATACAAAGACTTAATTAACTTGCATACTTTTTGCTCATTTCCTGGTACGATAATACCCTTAGTTTGATTCATATATATTTCTTCATCTAGATCGTCATCTAGAAAAACTGTCTTGACGTCCATTTAATGAGCAAATAAATTATGAATTGCTACCAAAGAGATTAGAACTCTAATAGAAGAAATTCTAGTTACAGGAGCTAAAGTATCAAAACAATCTATGTCTTTCTTCTGGGTGAACCCTTAGCTACCAACCTAGCCTTATACTTTTCAACTGAACCATCAGCTTTAAGCTTTCTTTTGAAGATCCATTTACAACCTATAGGTTTAGCACCAGGTGGCAAATCAACCACCTCCCAAGTATGATTGGACATGATAGAATTCAATCCCGAATTGATCGCATCCTTCCAAAATGGTGCGTCTCTAGATCATATTGCTTCATTATAGGTAATTGGATCATTATCCAAAAGAAATGTGTAAAAGTCATCACCAAAATTAGTGGATTTTCTGTCTTTTACTCCTCCGAATTTCTATTTCAGAATTTTTGGGATCTTGTTGTGAGTCTTCACAAACCACTTCTTGTGAGTCCTTATGAACCTTTGATTTTTTAAAGCTACTTTTCATAGGAAAAATATCTTCAACGAAATTAGCATTTTTACTTTCAATAATAGTATTTTCAGCCACTAGATTATTGTTGCTTTTAATAACAAGAAATCTACTAGCCAAGGTTTTAAATATCGATTATCGGGGATTCATCGGACGATCAAAATCTTTATCAGATAGCGGAAATCGGGGATATATCGGGGATAAGTAGTATTTATCGGAGTGATATACTGGATGGTGTATATATAATATAATAACTAAAAATATAATCTAACCATGCTTAATGAAATATAAACATACCAAAATGTAAATCATCATGCAATTAAAGTAAATCCCGCTGGAGTTCGAAGGCGAGGCGAGCAAAGTTCATGGAGATTCACGAAGGCAAGACGAGCGACAAGGTTCATGAAGGCGGAAGGTGAGGCGAGCGACGAGATTAACAGAGGGTAGGCGAGCGATGAAGTTCAAAGTTTGAAGTTCACAAAGGCAAGCGACGAAGAGGCGCAGAGAACATGAGATGGAGATAACGGAGGAAGAGGAAGAACCCTATGAGAAAAGGAGCAACCACCAGAGACGAAGTTTAGGGTTTGAATGTTGGATTCACGAAGTTTCGGGTTTTAAGTTTCATTTTATTAACAAAACGAGCTGGGTTTAAAAACTCAACAATCCAACTTAAAATGTCCGGCCGATAATCTTAATAATTTAAGCCTTACTTATCGGTCGATAAGTGCTAATAACGTCGATGACTCGCCAATAAACTTGCCAAAACGATAACCGATTGCAAAACCAACTTATCCTAACGGAGAGCTCCCAAATCCGATAACTCGGCCAATAATATCGATTATCGATCGATATTTAAAACAACAGCAGCACTATTTTGAGCATAACCTAAGAACATGCAATCTACAGTTCTAGGTCCTAATTTTCTCTTTTTAGGTTCATTTACATGGACTTTGGCAAGACACCCCCAAACTTTGAAATATTTTAGGTTAGGTGTATAGCCTTTCTATAATTCATATGGTGTCTTTCCAGTTTTCTTATGAGGTATCATATTCTGAATGTGACATGCAGACAGAATAGCTTCCCCCCACAAGCTCAAGGGAGCACCTGAACTCACAAGCATGGCATTCATCATTTCCTTAATGGTTCTATTTTTCCTTTCAGCAACTCCATTAAATTCCGAGAAGATGGAGGAGTGGTCTCATGTATGATGACATATTTATCATAAAAATCCTGAAACGGATTTGATTCATATTCTCCTCCCCTATCTGACCGAAGTCTCTTTATCTTACGGTCAAGTTAGTTTTCAACTTCTCCTTTGTATTTCAAAAACATGTCTCCTGCCTCATTCCTTTTTCTTTGAAGATAAACTTTTGTATACCTAGAGCATGGTTGTAAAAAGCGGGGAATAGCGGCGCTATAGCGCCGCTATTCGCGGAGCGGTGGTGAACCGCTCTGCTTAGCCTGCTCGCGGCGTGCCAACGAGGGGAAAGCCGCTTTTCACTCGAAAAGCGGCTGATAGTGCGTAAATAGCGCTGTTTAGCGCTTAAAAGCGCTTTTAACCGCTAAACAGAGCTATTTAGCTCTGTTAAATTTTCTACCCGAACCCGAAACCGACCCGAAAGTATAATAACCCCCCTCTCTCTCACCTCTGTATCCCGAGTCTCGACCCAAAGCCCTAATCGCCTCCTCTCATCTCGTTCGCCTCCACCTCCGCCTCCAGCCTCCGCCTCCGCCTTCGGTCTTCGAAGCCGCCTCCGCCTTCATCTCTGCCTCCTCCTACGGCTATCTCTCTAGGACCACTCCACTCAGGTTATGACTTATCTGATCCCTTCTCTAATTAAGGTTAGGGTTTTGATACTATCATCGGTTATTTGATTTTTTTTAAATCAGCGTTTGAGACAGTTAGCTAGATTTTTCATGGCTAAGGTTAGGATTAATTAGATTAATAAGTTTTAATGTTGTGTTTTCTTATTGATTTGTGCTTCCGGTAAAAAAAAGCCCATTTTGAGTTAAAATTAGGTTTATGCTTATTTTTTTCCTTAACAGTCTTGAATTATTGTTGGTTAGTTGATAATTGTTGTTGGTTAATTAAACAATACAATTGTCTTGTTGAAATTATACTTTTGTTATTTGATATTAAACTTAGGGGTTCAGATTGTTTTGGTGATTGTGGAGTTCGTACTATGTTTAATTAAATATATTTATATTTGACCGCTATTTGACTGTGCGCTATTTACCGCTATTTCGCTGCAATAGCGCGCAATAGCCTTAGCGGTGCCTCGCCGCGACGCGCCGCGATCCGCTATCAACAACCTTGACCTAGAGAAGTCATCTATAAATGTAATATAGTAAAACTTTCCTCCTCTAGACATAGTACTCCTAAATTCACCAAGATCAGTATGAATAAATGTAAGCAACTTAGTTTTATCTCTAGAAACAGGTTTGCAAGGTTTTTTATGGATTTGTTTCAGCACATACTTCACATTTATCAAAATTGATATTAGCAAATTCAGACAATAATCCACATGCTTTCATCTGTTTTAAGTATTGAACATTAACATGTCCTAATCTACTATGCCACATTTCTAAGGAATCAAGCACGTAAGCAGAAGAAGGATTTTCATTTATAACATCAAGAACATTGAGAATAAATAGTCCTGATTACAGTAACACTTACCAATGAAAGTACCACTCTTGCTTAACACAAACTTATCAGCCTCAAAAGTCATCTTAATACCAGCTTTTTCCAACAAAGAAACAGATATCAAGTTTTGAACGATTTCAGGAAAATGCAGGACATTAGTCAAAGCAAGGTTTTACCAGAAGTCAACTTGAGATAGATCTTTCCTTTCCCTTTGATAGGAAGAGGACGAGAGTCTCCCATGTAGACTTGTTCTTCTTCATCCTTGACTTTAGTGTATGCTGAGAAGACTAATTCATCACCACAAATGTGGCGGGTAGCTCCAGAGTCTACCACTCAGTTCTTCTCCCCAGCAGCCAGATTGACTTCAGAGACAACAGCCACGAAAACATCTCCTTGAGCAAAATTTGCTTTCAGAGGATTTTTGTTGTCATCTTTGTCTCTATTATTATCTTTTCTATATCTGCATTGAAAAGCATGATGTCCCGGTTTGCCACACACATAGCAATTACCTTTACTTTTCTTCTTAAAGGTACCTCCATTAACCTTTAAGTCCTTTTGATTTTTGTTAAATGGCTTCTTTTTGTCTTATTGAACTTGTTGGATTTATCTTCAACGATATTAGCTTCGTAATCAAATTCCTTAGCTAAATTAGCATCCCGAGACCTGTTCTTTTCCTCTATATGGATGTGAACAATCACATCTTCAAGAGACATTTGTTTCCGTTTGTGTTTCACATGATTTTTGTAATAATCCCCGGACCCTGGGAGTTTTTCAACCAAACATCCAGCAATAAAAAAATCAGGTAAGGTAATTCCCTCAGTTTTTAAATCACTTATAAGTATATAAAAATCATGAATTTGAGCAGAGACTTCTTTATCTACATTCATCTGAAATTTTAGAAAACTTCCTATAGCATATTTCTGTGTACCAGCATCTTCGATAATATACTTGTTTGTCATTTTTTCTCATATTTCATATGCATTTTTATAGGAGAAGTAAATATCGAAGAACTCATTTGATAAGGTAGATAGGATGGTATGGCGACATACCTTATTACCTTTCTGCCAAGCCACTAGCTTTGCTTCATAATCTACCGAACCTGGTAGAGGTTTCTTTTTGGTGAGATATTCATCATAGTTGAGAACACCAAGGGCATCAAAAACCCTTTTCTTCCAGCGTTTGAAATGATCTCCCTGCAACTGTTCGATCTTCGACGTATTTGGGAGAAGTCGCCCTGATAAAAAATTCTCCTCCGGAACGATGGACGAGACTCCGTTGAAGTTTGTGGTTGCAGCATTGAGGTTGGTGACACCATCTTCTGATCCAACCATTGGACAAATCTTTTCTTAAGATTGTTGAATAAATTGCTTATGGTCGGAACAAGGCACAAAATGTACGAACTGTCAAGACGTGTAATCACTGTCCTTAAGAAAAGATTTCGCCCCTTCTCGGTGCAAAAGGCTACAGTGACGTCTTTCCTCACAAGATTCAACGGCAGACAACAGGTTAATGTGCACTCCAATAACTTATTCTATAAAAACAACAAATATCTCTCTCCGACAGGAAGGAAGATAGAGCACAAAAAGTATTTTGAGTGATTTTAATATTTTTTTAACTAAGGAGATCAAGTCTCTATTTATAGATGAATCATGACGGAATACCAAATGTTATACTACATAGAAAACACCAAAGGTTAAACCGTGTTGGAAACACTAAAGATAGAAACATTAGAAACACAAAAGATTGGAAACATTGAGAACATCAAAGGTTGATATGCATAGGGAACACCAAAAATTTTTTAGAGAACAAACATTTTTCTTTATGTATTTTGAAATACACAACAATTAGCGCCTAGAACAAATGCCTAACTCGAGCCCAAAACAAGATTAGCTAATAGAGACAACACCTTAACCACTTCTCAGACAAACTGAGTAACGCTAGAGCCAAATGTGGCAGTGTGCACTATGCACTCAGGAGCCCTAACTCATGCTAGACCAAAGTTACACAAGGAGCAAATATAATGTCACATGCACTCCATCTTAAGCTCTAACCCATGTAGCTGAATCTCAAAGCATACAGAGCATCTAACAAAGGCTCATCAAACAATGGGCTTTGATACCAATTTGTTATGGTTCAAAGGCCTATTAAGGGGATGAACCAGGCTAATCCACTCAGACTGAATTGACACAACAAGATTTATCTTATTTGACTTAGGAATTAGCAAAATTTACCATTTATTCCTCCTACTCTCTATCGGATGTTGGACTAAATCCCACTCCATGCCTTTGACAAACTAAACCCTAATTAATCCGAATGGATTCGAGACACTTTACAATCACAATCATGGTACAATGTGCACTAAATATTGTCAATGTTTTAAATATCGGATGTCGGATTCATGTCGGATAGCTAAAATTCATGTCGGATATAGAAAATCGGGGATATGTCGGGGGCATATACTAAATATCGGATTGCCATATCGGATGGATTTCTACTCAATTTTGGTCACCAAAATGAAATGCACTTATTTTGTTATAGCTTATCCTACTTGAGTTGAGTATATTCATCATCAAAACACGAGTTGTTTTTCATTTCTTGAAGGGAAACATTAGAATATTATGTCAACAAATAAATAAAATACACATTGTCAAACTAGAACATTCGAAGTGCCTTGCATAAAAATAACATGAAATAAAGTGTCTTGTATAAAATTGACATAAGGCGTTAGACTTTGAAATGATTTCAAGCTACGGTTCAAACTTATTGTTTACATCACGCTTTTATGAATTCTCAATTTCAATTTGTAGATACGATGACGAACGAGAGGAGATCGCGGCGGGAAAGAGAGCAATTTTTTTCTTTGCTCTAATCTATATTATATGCTATCATGTTACTATAGGAACAAAAGGCTAAAAAAGAACTTACCAGGTTAGGCTTTTGAATATTAAACCTAAAAAAACCGTAATACTTCTCAACTCAAAAAAATAAAAAATAAAAATAAAAAATAAAAAAATCGGCTAATTTCTGATTTTTCAAGGCTGAAAATCGGTCGATATGTCCGCAATATCCCTCGACAATGTTCGACATGGGCCTCGAAAATGATATCCGACTTGAAAAGGCCATATCCGCGTCGCTCCAGCCTCTGATCCGACATATCGGCCGACATTTAAAACCATGAATGTTATATACCGAATAATTGCAAAACTGCCGAAAGACGGTCATGAATAATGTCAAAGAAGCAAGCTCCCACAAGGAAGATATGAACCCCAATAGAAAACAAAGGAGTGTTTTTAACCCGCAATGAAAATAAAGTAGCATTCCAGGTTTAGCCAAACTTTAATCACCAAAACATTGCATTAGAATCAAATGAAGTTATGGTGAGATTGAATTATCATACCATCAATAAGTTGTCTTCCTGAAAGGATGTATAATGTACAATGCTTTGAATTAATAAAGCACAGTGTTCAGCTGTTTTGTTAAGAGTAATGTTAAGTGTACTATAACTTTTCTATTACTTTAACACTATCACAAACAAAAGAGTAGAGTCATGATGGCTCATCTTTTTTTAAACAATTCCAGGGAAGGACCCCACTCTTTTTTCGTGGTAGTGTCAAACTAGTAGAAAAGTTGTAGTACACTTACGATTACTCTTTTGCCAAAGGACTGAAACACCAAATACCAAACTTATTAATAATTTGGAGGGGTAAATTTTAAAAAATCCCCAAACTTTTTTGCATTTCCCTTAAAAATTCCTAAATTTTGTTTTTCCTGCTTAACCGCCATAACTTTTCTCAAAAAACACCAAACTCCAAAAGTCTCAAATAACCCCCCAAAGCTTTTAACTTAAAGCAAGGAGAAGAAGAGAATATGCACCCCAAATGAAACAAGGAAAAAGCAGCATTGAAGGGTTCCGTAAGAAAATTTGAAGGGTTCCGTAAGAAAATTTGAAACTTTTTTTGGGGGGTGTAGGGGGGATTTGGGGTTTGGGGAGTGTGGGGTGTAAAACCCCGTAAATTTTGAAATATTATGGAAAATAATATTAAATGAGTTTTTATCATGATAAATATCATTTATTGATGAATGAGCATGTTAGTAATCGATTTGAGATCGATTAAGTGCGTATATAAGAGTAAACGAGTGAAAACATGCACACACATGCACAAAACTGTAAACAACTTTGTGTTCTGGTCGGTCGACCGACCCAAGCCGATTGGTCGACCAATGATGCCTAATCGGTCGATCGACGCTTTGTAGTTAGTCGACCGACGGGGTCAATTCCAGAATCCCAGTTTGAGTTGGATTTCGGATCTTTTTAAATTGGTTTGGGTTTGTTGGTATATATACGGATATAATTCACGAAAATGTCTCTTTTATATCATATTTCTGAACCCTAACAGCCACCCTCTCCCCTCAAAAATCCTAAAGCATATTTTGGTGAATTTTGAGAGCTTTGTGAAGCAAATACCAAGTAGAGGGCGAGATTGTCGGCATTTGGCGAGGGAGGACTTGTTTTCTTACACCCTTCGGTTTCCCAGCAACGTTTTGATGCGAGTTTTATCTCCTTCAACTCCATCCCCGCTTTTAATTGATTTTTATTAAGTTTTATTTGGTTTTATTGAGCCTTAAAACCTAGTTTTTTAAGTATAAATATTGTTCTTTTAAGATATGTGATACAAAGATTTGACCTTTCAGTTTTAAAAAGTTATAAACGAATTCTCTGTTTTAGATTTGAGATCTGAAATAAATTTAACAAGAGTTTTTATTGAGATTTATTGGTTTTTCATAATGTTTCTGGCGATCACGAACATGTTAGGATTTATATAATACACCTAGACATAATAATTGTGCTTCATGTAGTTAATTGAACCCTAATCACATTAAACAAGATTAATTATATGTGTTTACCTGTAAAAATATCAATTTGATGAATTGAAGATTAAAACCTGAAACTAAAATCCATTATCAGGTAAGGCTCGGGTCGGTCGACCGAAACGAAGGAGTCGGTCGACCGATCCTTGCTAAGCTTCACATGCACGTTTGTGCACAATCCCGATCGGTCGTCTGATGGCTTACTTTGGTTGACCGACGTGTTGCTATTTTATGAATTGTGTTTTGCTATGTTTGTTTATTCGCTCACACGGAGTACGAGTCGTACATAGAGACACGTACGTGTTTATAAGGAGTATGAGTTGGGTTCGAGTACAAGTAGATATTCGAAAGTAGGTAACTTCATGTTTTGTTTTTCATCACGACTAGGAGACGATTGGATAGAGTCGATTATGCCGATCCGCATGGTGATGCGATGAGGCTAGTGAGCCGACTATGTCGATCCGCATGGTGATGCGATGAGGTTGGTGAGCCGTATATGTCGATCCGCACGGTGATGCGATGAGCTATGGGATTTCATAAACGATAGCATTGCGAAATATCTAATAGCTTAAGTTTAAGCGGATGTTTATGATATGTTACGAAAGGCGTAAATTGTATTGTGGTTTACACAGGATTGTGTTATTATATTCGAAACATCTATCCACGGTAGCGTGGGATGCTTGGTTTGACATACTTGATCTTGTCTAATGATATTTTAGATTAGTCTTCCTTTATTGTTTCATTCATAGGATTTAGAGTTGGAATTTAGTGATTCACAATTTGAGACATGGTATATACATGAGGGATTCCTTGTTTGGATTATTTCGCTCGACATACTAATTCTCGTGTTGTAAATTTCTAAATCTCAATCTCCTTTTAGTTTAGGATAGATGGTTTTATGTTTATATGTACTAACTTATTTTTATATACTCCTAACCCCCTCCCCTGGGGGCGATGAAGATGATCTCGCTAGCGTTTTGACGCTCGTTGTTTCTCCTTTTTTCAAACAGCGAGCCAGGCGTACAGAGAATCGCAGGTTAATAGAGTTTCGGCTTAGTCTCCATCTTTATTATATTAGTAGTTATTTATTCTCCACATTAGTTATTGTATATTTTTCAGACATTTAGAGTTGTCTTTTATTTTGTAAAGGCTCAGTGCCTTAGTACTGTTTAATTTGATTCTATGTATTAAGATATTCCACATTTAATTTAGATTATCATTTCATTCAGTGGAACATGATTATTTGGTTCTCTCTTTCTACATCATGTTCATTGCATTATTATTTTGATTTGTCTGTTTTGTACCTGTACTTATTGTTTGATTCCACTAGAGAGATATTTATGTGATGGTGAAACGTGTCTTTGCACAGTGTGGATGCATTGCAGGTTTGACATCCTTTGGTTCACCTTGGATCGCAGCCATGTGTGAAACCAGGGGCGTCACATGGGGTTATTCGTGGCTTTTTGAAGTTTCAAGGGATTCGTGGGAAATATTAGGGGTTAAGTGGGAAAACCAAACTTCATGGTGGTTTTGAACAAAATATCCTAAAGTTTTCCTTTTGGGTGTGGGGTGTGCGGATGGGGGGGGGGGGGGGGTTGGGGGTGCAACTTATCCTCATTTGGGGCTGATATATATCTTTCAAGGATTTTAGATTACAAAACTTGTAGGAAGTTACGCTAGAATTCTTTCGTTCATTCCAGTCGCGATTGAATTTGCAAGCACGGAAAAACTATAAATGAAATATGTAAATAGAACCCAGCATCGACCTCGTCCAATAGGCAAAAGGATATTCAAGTTCAACAGTTTTCTTGAATGAGCAGCTATTTGCTTCTAACAAAACAGATAAAAGAAACTCTTAAGCATAAATACTACAGAATGAATAGAGAAAAAAGTCACCTGCTTCTTTAGCAACTTCTTTTTCCTCGTAATATCACCTCCTGAAAAAAAAAGAGACAAATATTTCAAACTATCTCTTTGATGCCAGTGTACAATCAGGAGCAAAACAACTACTACATGATGTCCCTCCTAACATCGAATTATATGTAGATATTTAATGGTTCACGCTGTAGAGAAGCAATGGTAGACATGACTAATGAATGCTCTAAGGATACTACTATTGGCTAACTTACCGTAACATTTTGACAAAACATCCTTCCTAATAGCTGACAAAGCTTCACTAGCAATCACCTTGGCACCAATGCACGCCTGTCATGATATCATTATGTCAGATCTTACATGTCAATCAATCAAAAATATAAGTTCATACAACGTAGATAGTAACTTCTAGTAATCAGCATAGCCATGAATTAGAATTCATAAGAAAATAAAACGCTAAGCTCAGATCTTCCAGAAGAAGACCTCAAGAATAAAATCAAGCAATGGGATTCATACCTTGGGTTTATTTATGAAAATAAAATTACCTATTTGAAAATAGAAGGATGTAACAGAAAAGCAGAAGAAAAGAAATGCTACTCGACAAAAAATTGTAACACTGGATTGATTTTCTTTTTTTAGGAGGAGGTGGGGGTGGGATTGGGGGGAGGATGTGGACGAACCAAGAACTACTATGTTCATTTTGATTGGCATGTTAAAAAAGATAACCTGGTCTGGAGTGAAGAGAATTTACCTTGGTGATATTTGTGAAGCTAATTTCATGAACTATAGCCAGATATGGGTTTGAGTGCACATGAAATGATACAATACTGAGTGAGAAAGATGACATAAAGTACGGGGGGTTGGAAGTTGCTCGATGATTATCAACTAGTTCGAGTATTTCAGTCATCTAATTATACATTTAAATTTGATTTGCAGATCATTTAAGAAAAATCAAATGTTTTTTTGGTAATTGTATATCAAACAATTCAAATATAATAATTTACATATTTGATTTGTTTGTTTATCAAAAATTCGTTTATAGTTAAATACCTTATAACTTGTCTTATTACACAAATTATAAGATCATCATGATATGGTTTGGAACTTTGACATTACTCCCCTTACTCTTTAATATTTTAAAAATAATCTCTCAACTTATCGAAATTGTCATCCCCCCTCCCCTCGGGCGGCACCCCCACCCCCAAAGTTTTATATCTTGTGTGCTCAGCTTGATTGGAGGGACTAATATGAATCAATTTATAAGAATTCAAGGGATCTAATAGCAAAGTTAATGGTTTAAGATATGGTTGAGAAAGCTTTAAAATTGAGTTTTCTTAACTATTGGAATAGTTAAATTGAGTTTTCTTAAATGTTATTGTAGCTTTTGTATCGTTAAATACTTAAATTTACAAACAACTTTTTTAAATCAACAAAATGGAAAATGAATTCATTAATAAAAAGTTTGACTTTATATGCTCATCGACTAAATTACCAGATTGGTATTTCTTATTAACCCACTTTACCACTTTGGTAGTTTTTGTTACTCCAGTTTCAATTTTGGTATTTTTTTCTTGGCCTTGATGGTTAAATAGGTCCAAAAGTTGGTCGCCAGCAAAGAAACGCTGATGTGGAGTGCATTAAAGGGTAGGGGTTTTTCGATATTAGTTCCTCAAATCTTCAATACTTTGAATTCGTCCCTCAAATCATTGAAATTCCACCCCCCCCCCCCACCAATTATTCCTTTAACTGCCTAAACTTCCTCTTTTGCCACCACTTTCGACCCTCTCCTTGTGTCTCCACTACCGGCCCCTCCTTATTTGTATTTGCCACAGTCCTTTTAGACCCGAGCCTCCGCCCCCAGCACTCCACTGCCTTCCCTTCCCCATTCCCATTCTCCAACCGCCCTGATGTCTCCCTCTCAGACCATTGCCACCCCTCCCACCCTGTATCCACCATATTCATCGTTCCAAGATGCAACCATCAACTCCCAAATAATCAAAGAATTTCTCAACAGCAAGTTAAACAAACTCAAAAGAAATTTACCCTACTCAAGATCACCTTAGACCCCTAACTCCCAAAACTTCAATTAACTTTATTCATTGTGAGTAATCCGACTCTCTCCGTCATTCTCTATAGCTAAATATCAAATTCATAATATACAAAAGATATTAAAAATATTAAAACGAAGGTATTAATCAATCTAGAAAAGTTAAAAGGAATTTACCCAACAATTTTACGGATTTGGGGGATTAATATCAGAACAGTGAAGACTAGAGGGGCTAATTTCAAACTACTGAAAATTTGAGGAACTAATATCAAAAAACCCTACCCTTTAATACAGTCCACATCAGCGTTTTTTGGCTGACAACTACTTTTGAGCTTATTTGACCATCGGGCCAAGAAAAGAAACCAAAATGACGGCGGCATAATAACAAATACCAAAGTGGTAAAGTGGATCAAGAAAATACAAATCTGGTAATTTAGCCTATGCCCATTCGTGACACTGAGGCCCCCATCCGCCAAAAAAAATTTAACAATCCTGGACTTGTGACCATATGTTATGTTTTAACCTTGTTGTATATTTTATGGTTTGGGTTCTATGCTTTGAGCGACTCAAGAGTTTTAAGTTAAATTTTTAACCAAAAATTCATATTATAAAATTAAGCATCATAACTATAAACAAACAACCAATTATAAAATTAAGTACTATTAAAATATTTTTAGTCAAATGAAAGCATCTCTTTAACCAAATAAAGTATCTAAATCAATTAATTTAAGAATATTAATCAAATAAATATAGTTTAATATTCACTGAATATTGAATGAATATTCATATTGGAATTCTAAATCGAGGAAAGTTAACAATCAATAATCTAAGAATATTAAGAATATAGATTAATATCTATCTGATTAATATTCTTAAGAGTAGAGAATGATATCGATGGGGCTTATGTCGCTGGCAACGAAGGACCAACTATTAGGCTCATGTCAGATGCAAGTAAGTGGGTTATACGGTTCGGATGAAGCGAGGGGGGGCGAGGGTAATTTCTAAAAGTTTTAAGGGAGAAAGTAAGGTATCATGCACAATCTTTATCTTTACCTCTAATTTAGGTAACTCGGACAAAACTATTTGGATGCAATATCTAGTGCCAACACGTGTCGAACATGGATTCTTTGCGGACACACTATGGACACGTGTGGTTCAAAGCAAAACCCGATTTTCCTATTACTTATATCCTAAATTAGCTTTTTCGGTAATATTGGGTTCAAAACAATTCGGTTTTTGAACCCAAAAAGTAAAATTCGTTACTTACATAATTGAAAAATACCCATTGTATTATCCCATGCGATCAAAACCCAACTTTTATTATTAAATATTTTCTTAGTTTGATTTAACTTGATTCTTAATCGTTATAGATAATAGAAAGAAATTTACAAATGTTATAGGTATTTTAATACAATATTTGATATACTATATACATACATATAGCGGTTATATCCTATATTTTATGGTTTTACTGTGTCCTATGTCTGTAACTGTGTTCGTATCCGCACCTGTCTCCGTGCTATCTAGCCTATAATGTTGCACATAAATTTATTTTAGTATTTTAAATATTCATCCCTTAAATCTTTAATAATTGCATATTACTCTCTCAAATCTTGGAAATAGCATATTAGTCCCTCAAATCCTTTAGGGACTTGCAAAATGATCACTTTCTAAGTAATTCAGTTAAAAACCCTAATCATGACTGAATTAACTCCTAACCCGACATGTGCAATTATCAAACTATCCCTCTCTGATGTTTCAAACCTTGTGAAGCTTAACTTTGGGTTTAGGATTTTTTCCTAACCATTAGAGAAGAATTCAAGTGGGTTTGGGTTTTTCAAATGCGTATTGGATAACCCAATAAGAAATGAATTGGGGAATAAAAGAGGGGTAAAATGGTCTACCTCTAACCAGTAGATTTGACAGAATATTCCCCTCAAATCTGACACGATTTAATTTGAAGGACCATTCTGCAAGGCCCTATAGGATTTGAGGGACTAATATGCAATTTTCAAATTTTGAGGGACTAATATGCAATTATATAAGATTTATAGACTAATATTTAAAAACCCATTTATCTTTAAAAAGAAGGAAAAAGAAAATTGTACCTGAGCAGATTTTGCAAAATAAGAAGGATTACCACCATTGAATAAAGTCCATGTCAAATGAATATACTAATAAGTAAATTTCATCAAATTCTCTTAACAATTCAAATATCTAAAAAAGAATAACCTATCCTAAATTAATTTAATTGCTAATTAGTATTAGAGAGAGAGGGGACGAGAGATCACCAGCAATGACAAAGTCACCGCCGTTGAGAGAGGGGTTCTTGTCAATGGCCAAAGGTAGGTTAGTTAAGGAGCAGGATCTAGATGGAGGGAAAGAGACAAGATAGTAGAGAGAAATATCAAGAGATACTATACTTCTAGCAATGAACGACATGCGATCGAGCTCCCATCAGATGCATGCAAGTGGATATATGTTTAGGATCATAGATGTCGAGAACATGGGACGCTATAGCTAACCATGACCTGGGTTCAATCGTCCCGTATTTACGGTGGAACACAACCCAATTTACCAACTCGGGCAACCCGATTTGGAATTCAAACAAGTTCAAATTTTGAAAAAATAACTCTTTTTCAAAAACACATACAACAAAAAACGTGAGAAATTGAGCAAATAAAGTATGCATATGTTAGTTGCAACATGATTCTCAAGGTTCATTACTGATGTCAACTAGCATATTTCTTAAACTTGACTCTTGCAAAACCTTTGATTACACACTTAAGAACCTAACCTAGAACCTCCCACGTTTCCTAGTGTATCGTATAAGCCTATCCCCCTTGTACCTGATTCCTAATTAGTGATGTACCATGTTCCCGTTCCTATCCTGCAATCCGGAACAAATTGGGTTCCAACTACGGTTAGGGTGGGGGTGGAGAGGCGAGAGGGTATTTTTTTTACGTTTTTTTATCCCTCTGCAAAACATACAGTGATAAATCGGAGGAGCATTTTTTTATTTTATGTGGGAGCATTGCAAGACACATTAGCAATATCATGTTTCATGAGAGGGGGTATTTTTGAGATCACCCCCCCCCCCCCCCC
>BQKN01057330.1:6145-18731 GCA_022839385.1 Asparagus kiusianus | reverse complement strand
TTATCCCCATATAAAACTCAACAAACTCGACTGAGTTAAGAGAGAGCAGGCTGGCTCGTGAGGGGTTGAAGAGTGGAATCAGGAGTTAGCAGCTGAAGGAAACTCTGGAGGATCTCAACCACCCTGGTTCGGTGATTCAGCAACCGCAGCAAAATCCTTAGAGATAGGATTTTCGAATCGATCTCAGAAGATCAAATCTGAGAAGATTCTTCAACAACAGAATACAGCTTGATCATTAACCGAATTTTCGGTTCTAACAACTCTATCTACAGAGTTTAAACTCGTTCAGAGTTCTTAAACTCATTAAAGAGTTACGTATAAAACTTCCTACAGAAGTTCATCGTTCCCACGAGATAAGAGACGGTCGGATCGTCAACGGAGAGCAAATTCGACGCAAGTAATCGAAGGAGGCATTCCATCGCTACCAAGAAGAACCCAGTTTTAAACAAAGGGGAAGAACCAATTTCGTTCTCCTCTCTTTTGTAATCAAGTTGTAATCGAGATCAAAGGAATCAATTCAAATTTTCTTTTATCTTCTTTATTGCAATTTTCCTACATACAAAAGATGGCGACTCTGCTGGGGACGAGCTTTTCCGACGATGAAGTGGTGGCGCAGTCCGACGTCCACCTCATGGGAACGACAGTAGAAACTCTCATCGTGGAGTTTGATCAAGCAAAGTATGAGGAAGCATTATCCTCTGGATCGCTTAGCCCCAAGGCTAAGCACGATGTACACAAGACCTTCAAGAAGGTCAATTCTGTTGTCGAAGTGCCGAAGAAAGCCCTCTCCTTCGGCCAGGAACTCAAGTTGGCTCTGCAGGCGGAAAATCCCACCTCCGCGTCAGCCCAACGTGCTTCAGGCCACAAACGGCCTTTGGAAGAGACAAGTCCTGTAAACGTCGATGATGTTGCTGCTAAGGCTTTGAGACAAGCCAAAAAGAACGCCGCTCGCCGACGGAGAAGATCCATACGACGAGCACACTTACGTGAGAGCCGAATGTTGGCTCAACGCGAAGATCGCGTTCCTAAAGCTTCAGCCGAACTTAGCGTTCCCAAAACAGAACGCTTGCTTCGTGGCAATGAACCCAATTATGAACCTCGGCTAATTCAGCTGAAACGCGACCCTGAGTGGCGCGTTGTCTCCTCAAAATGCAGCCCTCAGAAGGAAGCTGTCAAACGCGACCCTCAGGGAAGCGTTCAATTAAAACACGACCCTCGCGGGTCTGTTTCACCAATTAAACGCAACCCACAGGGAAGCGTTCAATCAAAACACGACCCTCGCGGGTCTGTTTCCCCAATTAAACGCGACCCCCAGGGGCGCGTTCAAACAAAACAGGACCCTCGCGGGTCCGGTTCATCATTTAAACGTAGGCCTCGGCCTAACGTTTACAAATCCCAACGCGACCCTCGCGTTAATCTTCAAGAACGCCACTCTGGTGCTGTTCTTCGAGAACGCGATCTTCAAGAGGCCCGCCAGGTTCAGAAAGATCAGCGGGGTTTCAAAATCCACGTTCGACAAGAACTAGTCTCACCTACCCAAGGGCAGGGGGTTCCATCTCCACTTCCAAGCCCGGGGAAAAGTTCCTCCCAAGTTCCTGATCTGCGGGAATTATTATCAAGAGGAAAACCAACAACACAAGCAGCTCACTCGTGTCAATGTGAGAGGCTCATCTCGGCAGTCCTGTCAGAATGCCCTTGTTGTGCACCCGCACCTCGACAGTCAGTATTCGATAGGTTGACAAACGTTGTTAGGCCAGCCAAACGACAACGCCGCAACAGAAAGAAGACAACTGAAGCGGAATACCCTCAGGTCACTATCAACATGGTCGGCCGAGGGAGGGCCTCACATACTGATTCTGACGAGTCACAAGAGAGTCATCCACCAACTGTCCGAGAAATTTGTGACCAGTTCGAAGGAGTATATCAGAATACTCGGACTCGGACGAGAACTATTCGCCCGGTTGACTATCAAAAATTAGCCAAGGGCATTACAACAAGTGAGGAACATTCGGCAATAGCCGAATCTCAATCTTCAAGCTCTGTTGGAGCACGCGAGGTTTCCGCTTATACAACAGGGAACCACGAAGACATAGCCAAAAGAGTGGACGAACATAGTGTCATACTCCAGACGCAACAGGAGACACTTCTCCAATTAAAGGAGATGTTGGCCCAGCTTCTTGCTGAAAAAGGCCACAAACCTGAATCTTCCCGGAGAACGACTTCGAAGGGAAAACAAAGAGTGCACGAACATTCAGATCGTGAAACTCACAATCTGGGATCTTCTTCCGAAGGTGAGAGGGAGATAGAAAAGGAACTGCATCCTCAATCCACCAAGGTGGACGAACTGGAGGCTCGCCTCAACGCAATCACCAACAGGAGCGAGCTTCGCGAAGAGGGAGTAGTACGGCCCTACCCTGCTGAGTGGGATACAGCTCCCTACCCACCAAAATTTAAGGCCCCTACCTTGCAACCTTTCGATGGTACAGGATCGCCGAATCAACACATCTACTACTTCAAATCCCAAACTGGAGACGTAGTAGCGAATGATGCTATCCTGACCAGGTTATTCATCGGTACCCTTAAGGGTGTCGCTTTCGAATGGTTCATGAAGTTGCCTGCTGGATCTATCCAAAAATGGATAGATCTGGAAAGGCTATTCTTGGCCAGATTCTTTGAGGACGATACAGAAGTCTCCGTCCCAACTCTCCTTGCCACTAAGCAAAGGAAAGGAGAGTCAATCAAAGCTTACGTGGAGAGGTTCCGCAGCATGGCGTTGCGATGCCCCTCAGGTATGACTCAATCAACTCTGGTTGAAACGTGCAGGCACAACCTGCAGACCCAACTCCTCGCTCAGATGGGAGTAGCAGAGTGTCGCTCCTGGAGACAATTAGTTTCGCAAGGAGAACAAGCAGAAGAGATAGTGGCGCGAGTCAAAGCTGAAGAAGAGCCACAACCCAAGCCGCAGCAACAACGCAATCAGCAAAATACCCAGCGGTCTAAGGGAAAAGAGACTCTAGCAGCCGACTACACGCGAGTGCCACCACCTACCAAGCAAGGCAAAGCACCAAATCAACAAAGAGCGCCCAAACAATATTCGTTCAAAGAGGAGCATGTGGATACCTTATTCCAATTGCTTCGAAAGAACAATAAACTCCAGTTGCCTGAAATCAGAAAACCAGATGAAGCGGGGAAAGTTGATGATCCCAACTATTGCCGTTATCACAGATTCCTTGGGCATCCTACCAAGAAATGCTATGTCTTCAAAGACATCTTGCAGAATTTGGTAAACGCTAATGTGCTCACCTTGAAACCAGAGCAGAAGACCGTATCCACTAATATGATAGCGGTCCAATTTGGTGACTTTCCCCCGGTGGTAACCGCGAACGGTGTTGTACCCATTCGCAAGGGAGAAATGCACTTAAAGAATGCTGACTTGCATAGTCAGAAGGACAGGGGGTTGGTACCCCTCACCACCCCAAAAGGGGAAATCATGTGGGTCCACCCTGATTTGCTTGAAGATCAACAGTGGACGAGCATCTCGTCCAGAAAGAAGGGAGGCAAGGCTAAATCTTCCAACATGATTAGCCCCTCCGTTGCCGAAAACGATGATCACCTTAAACCTCTTACTGATTCAGAAGAGGAGAGGATTGTCCTGGAAGCATATCCAGGAGACAATCCTGGCACTCGGTCAGGAAAAGCCTACCTGAGGGATTATGGCCAGAATGCTCAAGAGGTGGAAGAACAGCCCCAAGACGCTGGGGGTTCTGTGCCAAAGAAGCCGGTCGACAAAGGCAAACAAAAAGAGCTCCGGTTCAACAAGAATCTTCACCAGGAAATCGGGGAGTCAAGTGCTCCCTTTCAATTCAATGTCATGGCACAACTGGCTAACATACCGGCTAGGATCACTTTATATGAGCTCTTGAAGTTATCTAAAACTACCAAGGAAGCTCTGATCGAAGCTTTAAAGAATACGGAGAGCTTTATTACGCAAGTCACTCCGATTCCCGAGGCTTCTGATGATCAAACTTGTCTGCAATGCCTGCAAGCAGCGAGAAGTCTACCATGCATATCGTTCACACAAGAAGACATGCAGGTCAAACACGAACATGACCGACCACTGTACTACACAGGGTATATTGGATCTTCGGAGATTAGTCGTGTTCAGGTTGACCCGGGCTCAGCGCTCAGCATCATGCCCTACAGGGTCATGCAGGTATTAGGGATTCCTATGCACCGACTGCACACTACCCAGACTACTATCTTCGGGTTCAATGCAAACAGTACCCGACCCCTGGGGAAGATTAAGCTCAGGTGCCAGATCGGAGATCTCAAGTCTGAGGTAGCATGCTACATCATAGATGCGGACACGTCTTACAATCTTTTGCTAGGACGACCATGGATACATGCCAACCGCATAGTCCCATCCACTCTGCACCAGGTTATGAAGTACGCTAATGACGAGGGTGAAGTTCGAACCCTAATCGCAGAAAAATACCCCTTCCGAGGAGTAGAAAACTTCCACACCGACTCCGTCTTCTATCTGGATTCCCAGGAGAAAGGAGATGTAGATAGCGGTAACGAAGCTGACATCGAGCCAGATCCTGACGAAGACTGTCCTTGGGAATTAAACTTTAATGTAGTGGGTCCGGGTGAGAGTAATAATGATGTACCGAGTGGGGGCGAGTGGTGCATTAATGAAGATTTCATTTTAGCGTACTTGTCTGATGTCTCTCTTAACAATAAACAAATAGAGAATAATTCTAGTGCAGGTACCAACCCATGGCACGTACTGTGCACGGCATCACTCACATTGCCGATCGAGTCATCCCTCGTTTCAGAGGAAGAAATAGAGGATGCACAGAAGGCCTTCTTCAAAGTCCCATCCAAAAGGAAAGGGCGGAAGCCGATCTGTTTCGGAAAAGTCAAAACGATACAACTCAAACGAGGAAGTTCGGACGAAGGTGATGGAGTTCCTCAATTCCATTATCACGAACCTAATTCCCTCCGGTTGATGAAACAAATGGGGTATGACTTTGACGAGAAGCAGGGTCTAAATTTCGGGAAAGGAAGGCGAACACCAATCCGAATGTCCCTAACCCCCGAAGGGAAACCCCCAGATTACTATCAAAAGACTAAAAGGGGTTTAGGATTTGTCACACCTCCCGCTGTCTCAGAAAATGAAATGAGTAATTATCTGCGTCAGGACCGCTCATCCGGAACATCTGCATATGAGTCTGATGTCAGTGTCGGACCTCTCTTTAGAAATCTGACCGCGAATATGGTTTCAATCAATCACCCGGATGAAAATGCAGGGGACGATGAAGGGTTAATGGAATCGATCAATGACCCCTGGATCAAGCGTCTTAACATTTTGTGGGATATGCGATTCGAACAACGCGAACCACCCACTGAAGATAAAGTGGTCCAGGTTAATATGGGAGACGCACAAGACCCTAAACCCATTTTCATATCTGAGAATTTATCATCATCCGAGAAAGAAGATCTTATATCTCTCATCCGAGAATATATAGATGTCTTTGCTTGGAATTATGAAGACATGCCTGGCCTTGACCCGAAAGTTGCCGTGCACCGTCTCAACATTGATCCGGATGCCAAACCCGTTAAACAACAACAACGTAGGTTTCGTCCGGAAATTATGGAATCAATCGAGTCTGAAGTGAAAAAGCTTATAGACTCGGGTTTTGTCAGGGAAGAACAACACCCAGACTGGGTAGCTAACATTGTTCCAGTTCCCAAGAAAAACGGTAAAGTCCGTATATGCATCGACTTCCGCGACCTTAACACAGCCTGTCCAAAAGACGAGTTTCCACTTCCTATCACGGATGTCATGATCGATAATACCTGCGGATACGAAAGAATGTCTTTCATGGACGGGTTCTCCGGGTACAATCAAATCAAGATGCACCCGGACGACGAGAAGCATACTGCATTCAGAACACCGCTGGGGGTGTATTGCTACACAGTGATGCCCTTCGGCCTGAAAAATGCAGGTGCAACCTATCAACGTGCAATGAACACTATCTTCCACGAACATCTGCGTAAGAAGATCGAATGCTACGTTGACGACATCGCGGTGAAAAGCCAACATAAAGGTGATCATCTTACAGACCTGAAAACGATGTTTGAAATCATGCGAACACATCAGCTGAAGATGAATCCTACAAAATCATTTCTCGGAGTATCAAGTGGAAAATTCCTGGGATTTATTGTCACATCCAAGGGAATTTCTCTTGATCCAGAGAAAGTACGTGCCATCCAAGGCATGCAACCGCCGAAGAACCTCAAAGAACTTCGAGGTTTGCAAGGTAGACTAGCCTACATCCGGAGGTTCATATCTAATCTTTCGGGGCGCTGCCAACCTTTCTCGAAGCTCATGAAGAAGGGAGTGTCCTTTGTGTGGGATGGGGAATGTCAAAAAGCATTTGAAGAGATCAAGAAATATCTCACCCAGCCACCCGTTCTCGTGGCCCCTATATCAGGAAAACCATTCCTGTTATATGTAAGGGCTATGGATCATTCGCTAGGAGCGCTGCTGGCCCAGAACGATGATCAAGGTCATGAGCAAGCCATCTACTATTTAAGCAGGACCATGATGGGAGCCGAACATCGGTACAACCCGGTCGAGAAAGAATGTCTCGCTTTGGTATTCGCGGTTCAAAAGATGCGACATTACCTAGTTGGACAGACAATTCATGTCATCTCGAAAGTGAATCCTTTAAGAGTCCTGATGACGAAACCATCGTCTTTGAATTGTCGGCTTGCAAAATGGGCCATCCTTTTGTCACAATACGACATGCAATTTATGCCCCAAAAGGCAGTCAAGGGTCAAGCATTGGCAGATTTCTTAGCCGATCACCCGGTGCCAGGGACATCTAAGTTGTATGAAGAGCTGCCCGACGAAATCGTCGAAGCTTGTGTTGCTCAAGAATCTACACAAGTATGGAAATTATTCTTCGACGGCGCGTCTAGAGCAAACCCTCACGGAGCGATTACTGCAGGAGTAGGAGTGGTGCTCGTATCGCCTAATGGTCACGTAATCCCAAGAGGATTTTCCTTAATCGAACCGTGTACCAACAATGTAGCTGAGTATAACGCGTTGCTACTAGGGATGCGACTTGCCGAAGAACTCAATATTCGGCGCCTTGAGGCTTATGGTGATTCTCAGCTCATTGTAAATCAAGTCCGAGGAGAATACGAAGTACGTCATGAGGACTTAATCCCATACTACTTCGCAGTGCTGAATCAAGCTAAGCAGTTCGAGGGATTCTTTATCGAATACATTCCACGAGCCCAGAACGCTTACGCAGATGCTTTGGCTTCATTAGCAACTTCGTTGGCATTACCACCAGGAACCGAAACGACAATCCCAGTCTCAGGACGTGAACTATACTCCTCCAAGATTCCTAAGGAGGAAAGCTCAGACGGGACAATGACGGAGGAAGTCTGTACGACCTCTATAGAATTCGAGTCTAGAGATTGGCGATTTCCATATATTGACTATGTCTTATACGGAATCTTGCCTGACGATCCTAAGGAAGCGGCCGGCATTAAACGAAAGGCCCTCCGATTCTATTACAATACAGTCACTCAGACTCTGTATCGTAAATCCCATGACGGTATTTTGCTCCGATGTCTTTCTCAAAAGGAAGCAAAAGAGGCCCTCAAGGAAGCTCATGGAGGGATGTGCGGAGCTCATCAGCCCGGAGCTAAATTAGGGGATCGCCTCCGACGAATTGGCTATTACTGGCCAAAGATGTTCTCAGACGCGGTTGACTACGCTAAACGTTGTCACGCATGCCAAATTCATGGGGATTTCATCCACCAAGCACCTGGGAACTTACATCCCACATTTGCATCATGGCCATTTGAAGAATGGGGCATGGATATCGTAGGTCCAATTTCTCCTCCGACTTCTAAAGGACATCGGTTCATCCTGGCTGTGACCGATTATTTCTCCAAGTGGGCGGAGGCAATCCCGTTGAAAGAAGTCAAAACTTCCAACGTAATCAAATTCATCAAACATCATGTTGTCTACCGTTTTGGAGTCCCGAGGCGGATAGTTCATGACAACGGGACACAATTCGTCAGTTTTGGGTTCCAGAGATTTTGTGACAAGTTCAGAATCCAGAGCGTTGCATCTACGGCATATTATCCGCCGGCGAATGGTCTTGCAGAAGCCTTCAACAAAACCATTGTGAAACTTCTCAAGAAATTTGTCTCCAAGAGTCGACGCGATTGGGATGAAAGACTCGGCGAATGTTTGTGGGCTTACCGCACAACGGTAAGGACCCCTACAAGAGCTACACCATTCTCGCTGGTATATGGCTGTGAAGCCGTATTACCACTAGAGATTCAGATTCCTTCTCTGAGAGTCGCTATCACGACGGGGCTAACAGAAGAAGAAAAGCATCAACGGCGCCTGCAAGAACTTGAAACCCTAGACGACAAGCGACTTCAAGCTAAGCAGCAGATCGAACTATATCAAGCTCGGATTTCCAAAGCCTATAATAAAAAGGTTAAGGAACAAACTTTCAAGAAAGGCGATTTGGTCTTGGCCAACAGACGACCCATGGTGATGACACACAAAACCAAAGGGAAGTTCAATCCTAAATGGGAAGGGCCCTTCGTAATAGACTCAGTTTATTCGAACGGGGCATATCGTCTTATCAATCAACAAGGAGACAGGCTCATGATGCCAATCAATGGGAAATTCTTAAAGAGATATTTCCCGTGAATCATGTAGCCCCCTAATCCCCAGCCAGATCAGGCTGGGGGTTGCCTATTTATAGTGTAACTCTATTTTGTATCTCGTCAAGTTAACACTACACTTCTGACGATTGAAATTTTCTGGAATTACTCCAAGTAATAATAAAGAGAATTTCGTTCTTTTCAGTTAACACTATATTTATAGCATTTTGCATGCCTTTTTCATTGTCTTGAAATATATTTCAACAAAAGTGATAATGCAAAACAAAATGATATCATTTTCATTCAACATTGTTAACTTTGATACAAAGGCGCCGATGAACAAAATGAAAATGATACAGAAATCCCTTGATAAAAGAAAAAGGGGCACAAGACTTAGGCATCAGGTTTCATCAATTTGAGAGATTTCAGCCTGGATTTGAGGGCAGAGAGTTTCTTTTCATGAGTCACCCTGACTCGTTCCTGGATCTCTCTCCTGAGCTTAGCTTCGACAGGTTCGGCAGCAACAATATCTTTGCGAATCTTCTCAGCCGCGTGGAGCGTACGGCAAAAATCAGTGTAGATACGATCGCCTTGAAGCTCTAACTCTTTTCGAGCGTCTTTGTATTGAGCCAACTGAGTTTTCTTCTGGTCTAACTCCGCCTCCAAGCGAGCAATGTCTTTTTCAGTGGCACGAATAGCAGAAACAACACCTTTGGTGTCGGTATAGGCCCGGGTATGCTGCCTCCGTAAGAGAGATATGCGTGCCTTCTTATCAGACAAGTCCTTGCAAAGGTCTTCTCGACGATGCGACTTGGAGATCATGGCCAAGGAAAGAGCGGGTTCCACTTCAGAGTCCGGATTGGTGTGCTGCAATTTTTTAAAAGCTGCCAGCTCTGTCTTCAAGAGAGCAACTCCTCCCTTGCAGTGCTCAGTCCATGACACATCTCCCTTAGCCTCGATTTTGTCCAAACACTTGGTCAAGATGGGCTCACAGTCTTCAAAAGAAGCACCATCAAGACGGACTAGATCAGTAGTCATTTGTATCCAGTACTCCAATTCTTCGATCAGTTTCTTCAAAGCTCTTGAGCGTGGAGGAGGAATGGTTGGATAGATTGGACCTGCATCTTCTTCATGGACAGATGACTCAGCGAGTTCAGAAGAAGAATCCTCGTACATACTTTGGTCCCGGGAAGAAAAAGAAGATGCGGATTCAGAACTCCCAACAGACAGTACTTCCTCGATCTTAGTTTCTTCAGGAATAGGAGGAATTAATCGAAGCATCTCTTCCTCTCCACCGGTTAAGTGCGCGACAGGCGCAGATTTCATTGCGTCACCCATCAATTTGGCCTTCTTTGAATTTTTGGCTACGACAGGCAGCCGTTTACGCATTCTCCTATCATACTCAGCCTGCTCAGCAGCAGAAAGAGCCTTCTTACCCGATCTCAGAAGATGAGGTTCAGAAGCAGGCACTTTTGGAATTGGTTTTTCTTCGGGAGAGTCAGCAATCGGTGTTTCCTCTTCGATTTCCATAGGAGTTTCTTCCTTAGGAGGCTCGATGGCAGATAAATTTCCAGGAGCTTCGACAGCCCCAGATGCTTCTTGTTCGCAGGATAGATATTCTTCTACCCCCGGCAAACGAGTGCCGGAAGAACGACTCCTCGAACGATACAATTCCCGAATCTCACTTATGCAGGAGGTATAAACATCATACCCCGTGACCTGGGAAACTTCTTCATACCAGCTGCAGAAATCAGCAACAGTGGAGCAGCCAGGCGGCGAATTGGGTAAAGTGAATTGCGCATGGGTTCCCCCGGCAGAAAAGAAGTACCATGCACGAGCTCCTTCATATAAATTCCCAACTTGAGCCAAGGCCGGGTTGGGATTGCCAACATAAAGCTGGTCATATCCAAATTGCCTAGCGAACCGAGA
Organism: Asparagus kiusianus; assembly: GCA_022839385.1. Classification (NCBI taxonomy): domain Eukaryota; kingdom Viridiplantae; phylum Streptophyta; class Magnoliopsida; order Asparagales; family Asparagaceae; genus Asparagus; species Asparagus kiusianus. The sequence goes on along the minus strand of BQKN01057330.1, from coordinate 8,093 downwards.
AGGCACGTAAGGTTCAATAAAGCACTTCTCCCGCAAGCGGAAGACCAGGTAACCCAATCTGATCATAAGAAGCCAGTTGAATGTGCCTTCTTCCAAAGAAGACGAGCCCTCAAAAAGCAAGTCCAGGAAGCGGGCATCCTTCACGTCAGCTCCGTCAAAATTAGGAGCACAACAAAGCGTCCGGTAATTATCTTTCCGAGATAAGAGTTGTCGAGCCCTGACTATGTAAGAATGAGTCCATGTGGCCGACTCTAATCTCTGTATGAAGGGGATATAAGCATCAGCACTCTCCGATACTCCCGTCATCAAAGAGGGGCAATGCAGCACGAACCAGGCCACCAAGTACGTATACGGCACTGGTATGCGTGGCTGGGGGTTCTTCCCGGCTTTCTTCCTGGCGACCTTAACCGTCGAGGTACCGAGCAGATCGGAGGTCAACATCCTTAGGCCGTTTTGAATGCAGCCGACCATGGCAGTGAGGAGGCTCACGGGTCTCCCATGTGCTAGCAAAACAGCTGGATATACAACCTCAGCCAAGATCGCTTCTATTGGTCTTGACGGCACTACACACCGTTTCAACCAAACCATAAAGAAGCCCGCAAGTAGAGCCGTGTCAGAAATGGGAATTGTAGCCTGGTGGTGGAAATTTTCAAACTCAACACCAGCCTCAAAATCCTCTTCTACATGCTCTGTTTTGTAGATGGCGTTAGAAGCTTTAATCCGAGCTTTGGCCTCTTTGGGAGAGATGGCTGCAACACGAGACACGGCTACATCTTTCCGGTTTAAATTCTGAAAGAGGTATTCCGCCCACGTGGTATGCATGATGCCTCCCCCACGCACCCCACAGACTTGAGCACAGATGTGGAAGTGGCACATCAACTCCCAGAAAGTAGCATAAATTTCTGGGTGCGCCAACCTCAGTCGGGAAAGCTCTTCGGTAGTGGGAATGAACTCCTCATAGTGTGTTTTTCCAAGTGGCAATCCCGACACTGCTTGCATCTCATGGAGAGCAAAACCTAACTCTCCTGCAGGTGTGAAAAATGTGCAACTGTCCGGGTTATATTTCTCCAATATAGCGAAGAAATTATGGAAGCTCTGCACGACTCCCCGTCGAGTAGCTAACACGGGAATTGTGAGACCCGATTGAGTGAGTGACTCCTTAAGCTCCTTAAGAACAAAGTCAATCATACGGGTCCACCAACCTCCTTCTCCGGAGCAAACCCATCCAGGGGATCTGAACGCTTGGGTAGAAAATTCACCCTGAGCCATAAGGAATTGGCGAATAAAGATGTTCGCTGGGCGTGGCATCTCCTGAACCAACTCCTTCTTCTCAAACAAACCAGGTCTCAATCCCTTGAGCTGCCCTCCGATTTGTGTACAAGCCCGTCGACTAGATCCGAGCGACACATTTTCCTTCTCTTTGACTATGTCAAAAGTCAGACCCCGACGGTGGCTTGCATTCAGAAAGTGGGAAAGGGGATACATCCTCTTCATGTTTGGAAGGAAGAAGTAGCGATTGTCAACTTTCCGCAACAGCTTCGAATCTTCTACGTGTACGAAGTGATTATCGATGGATATGCGATCTCCGAATAAGAACGCCGGTTTGGGAAACTGGGTATGACCAGCAGGGGTCTCCATGTCCAAATCAGTAATCAAAACTCTAAGAGTCGAACATCGAGGAGATCTAATCATGTCCGTTCTCTCGGAGTCAGCGAAAGTGCCAAGCGGAACTGTGTTTTGAAGACTGGAAGTTTCATTTGCATCAGGTCCGCCAATATACCCAAAATGATGCTCTTGTGAAAGCGGCACGTTCGGTAAAAGCACTGCACAATCAAAAGCAGATATTAATGAGTTATCGACATAAAGAGGAAACCCAAAGCAAAGGGTTAAAGTCTCATGTCAAATCTCCAACGCGAGGGTCGAGCCCCGCGTCAGAAATCTCCAACGC
>BQKN01057328.1:0-49795 GCA_022839385.1 Asparagus kiusianus | reverse complement strand
TCCCACGTTTGCATTTGATCGTCGTCCTCCATTGTAGATGGATCAGCCGTAGTCATGTTCGACATTAAGGCCTTGAACATTTCTCCCAAACTTGTGTCGGAATCTTCAGCTGACGAATCTAGCAAGTACCGATCCTTGGCTTTGTTAGCAATTTGATCTATGATTTGCCAGCCACATTCGTCATCTGACGAGACGTAGCCTAAGCCCCTCTTGTGACGATAATAGCCCTCCGGTTTACCCTTTGGTACATATGCCGCTTTGACTGGGACACTGGAACCTCGATCGAAGTATAGACCTTCTCCGAGTGTGAAATCATATCCTTGTCTTTCCATGAGCTTGCGCGCTTCTGGACTGTACTTAGACAAATATAAACCAGACTTGTCACCATCTTCATCCTCTCTTAGGAAATGATCTGGCACCGGAAGATTTTCTCCTTTACCGAAGATCACTTCTTTTTGTCCCCCTATTTTGGCGGGAATAATTTGAGTTGTTCCGAAAGAGTGTTGGAGACGCTTCTTCGTTACATACGACGATCGGAGCGGCATACATAATTCGGGATTATCGTATAATCCCTTTATCACATCATCAAAAGACAAGGAGTACTCTAAACCATTATTTATTTCAGGTTTGGCAAGTTGCCAGTTACAACCGCCATCTGACGACTGTTCGTCGTCGAGATTGATTACAAAGGGTACAATGTCATTAAAAACAAAACCACCATTGTAATCGAATCCGGCTTCGGAATCAGCTTCTTCTCCGCTGTCCGTGCCTTGGATCGATGGTTCCGTATCGGATTCGTTTCCATAAAGGAGAGAATCTGTGAAATAGTTCTCATACCCTTTGAATGGTTGCTTATCCGCGACCACCGTCCTAACTCTTCCATCAGTGTCGACATATTTCAAACACTGATGTAGAGTGGAGGGGACTATAATGTTACTATGGATCCAAGGCCGACCCAATAGTAAGTTATAGGATGTCTCAGCATCAATCACGTAGCACGTGACCTCCGTCTTTAAATCGCCCATTTGGCACTTTATCCGGATTTTACCCAAAGGTCTTGACCCGCTGGTGTTGAATCCGTATATGACTGTGCCTGTAGACGCCAACTTGCTGATTGGAATGCCAAGGCTGTGCATCAGTCGAAGTGGCATAATACTCACAGCGAAACCCGGATCTACTTGGATTCGGTTAACTTCACTGGAGCCAATGTACCCGACGAAGTACAGGGGCCGATCATGATTTGAATTCTTCGTCTGCATGTCCTCTTTGGTAAAGGTGATGCAGGGAATGTTCTTGGCTGCCACATTACATTGTTGGGCTGACAATTCCAGTTCCTCGGGTGCTGGTTTGACTTGAGTAAGGAATACCTCTGAATCGGCCAGGGCTTCTTGCAAGGCTTCTCTAGTTTCCTTAGATAGCCGCAGCAATTCATAAAGTGTTATCCTTGCTGGAATGTTGGCTAGCTGAGCCATGATGTCGAAGACACGCGGATTTTTCGAACTTCCCGGTTTATCTCCTCCAATTGGACGACTGAAGCGAGACTGCTTCGGGTTCTGAACCTCTTGGGATCCTTTGTCTTTCTGTTTATCTACCGGCTGTCGTCGAACATCTTCAGCCGGTTTGGGAATTGGGATCACCCCCATCTCTGTGATAGTCTTGGCTGGTCCCTGTTTTGTCACCCCTAGCTTAGCTGCTTGTTCATTATGTGACGGATAGTTGAAGTGGTATTGGTTCCCGCTTCTGGTGGTGAAGACTTCTTGTTCATCTTCAGAAAGTGGGAAAGTTGGGATTCCTTCGTCGTCTTTCCCTGGGATGGCGGAAACCCCGTAGCAAGACTTTCCTTTCCCTTTAGATTTCTTCGTGGATGACGATCCGGCCCATTGTTCTTCTTCAATCAGGTCGGGGTGAACCCAAAGGATTTCGCCGTTCGGAGCCGTGTGTGGCACTAGTCCCTTTTGGCGCTGTCCGTGCGGGTCGTCATTCACCGTCTTCATCCCAACTTTGGTGACACGCTTCGGTTCAAACCAAGCTGTGGGTACTGACCCAAAACTGATCGACACCGCATTTGCTCCTACATTCTTGGCCGGTTTCGGAGTTATAACCCCTACATCGATCAACGCCTGGATCTTGTCCTTGAGGTGATAGCAGGACTTCGTAGGGTGGTGGACCGCTCTGTGATACGTGCAGTACCTCGGGTCCGTCACTTTAGTGGCCCCTTCATGATCCACAATCGCCGGCAGCTGGATCTTGTTGTTCTCCAACAGATATTTGAAGATGCCGGGAACTTCGTCATCTTTGAAGGAGTAGACTTTGGGAAACCTCGGCTCCGAAGACTTTTGCTTCTGAGACCGCTGCTGCCAATGTGGCTGCGATTGCTGTGGAGCTCGTTGCTGCTGCTGCTGCTGTTGCTGAGGTTGCAATTGAAAGGTTTGGTTAGCATCAACAGCATTAACCTGAGCTTTACCTTTTCCCTTCTGATTGAAGTTCTGCTTCGGAGGATTTGTAGCCGGTTGGCCTCTCTCCACCTTCTTCCTCCTGAGGAACCGCTCAGCTTGCTCGCCTCGGACCTTCAAGTCCTTCCATGTCTTGGATGGAGCTGTGCCCATTGCTTCCAAAACATCCAGCGAGAGGTTGTTGTGGCAGGTCTGAAGAATGAACTCCTCGCTGATCGGGTCCCGGCAATTCATCGCCTTATTCCGGAACCTTTTGACGAAGACTTTGACCAATTCTCCGTCCTTCTGCTTCTCATCGAGCAATGTACCGATAGAGATTTCAGTGTCGTCGTCGAAGAAATTTGTGAGGAACTTAGTCTCCATGTCGTCCCAGCTGTTTATGCTACCTGGCTTGAGGCGGCGATACCAATCGAAGGCGGCTCCGCGAAGAGTGCCAACGAATGACCGCACCATTAGAGGCTCATTACCAGAGATTACCCCCAAGTATGATTTGAAGTAAATCAAATGCTGAGTGGGTGAACCCATCCCATTAAACGGCGTGAAGTTAATTAGACTGAACTTTGCCGGATATGGGATCGATTCCCACTCTCTTGGGTAAGGACAGGGAATGCCCGTCTTTTTAGTCTCTTGAGCAGAAATCAACGTATTGATTTTGCTTTCGAGGTTCTTAATTTTCAGGCTTTCACCTGCGTCTTCACTAGCATTATCGTTACCACCCCCTGGATTAATGGGAGGGTTATTGACGTTGCGAGCTTCATTTGTACCCTCATCTTCCAGGTTGTTCTGGTTGGGCTGACTTGGTTCCCCTTGTTGGTTCCTTAATGCTTGAAGCTGTTGGTCATGCATTTCTCTCATGTTCTGCATAGCCATTTGCATTTCGAACCGAAAGGTCTCCTGTTGTTTGGCCATGGCATCTTCAAGCATCTTGGCCACTTGCTCCGCGCTTATCATGAACGACTCGCGGGGCTGTCCTTCACTGGACACGGTGTTGTCAGATGCAACTGCTGAGCCGGCATCTGATTCTTCATCTCCCGAAGGTACTCTTGTTCGGATTCTACCATACGTCGCACGGATGATAGCTCCGGATTGCAGACGAGTTACACGTCGGGTTATTTCTGGAACCGCCTCGGGATTGTCCTGAGCCGCTGTTCCTGTGCTGGTCATGTTGGCGGTGACCCTTGAATGTTCACCGTCCTCGACCTTTGTTCTTTTTCTTCGGAAACGCCTGGGCTTTGGCTTTGGCGTTTCATTGCTGAGTCTCTCGAACACGGAAACTCTTTCGGGGACTGTCTTTACACAGTTGCACTCAGACAGTACCGCCCGAATAAGTTTTGAACACGGACATTGAGCTTCAAACCTCTGAGGGCTTCTCTTTCTGGATTTGCTCGTACCCGCAACATGATAGTACAGCTCGTCCGTTTGAAATTCGGAGCAACCTATTGTATGTGGGCACGATTTCTCAGGTATAATGTCATCATCCTCGGACGACAACATTTCCTTCTGAGGATTAATTGCCTTTTTCGGGCTCTCGAGAGTTATACGCCTCGAAACGCGTCTTCGTGGACGTGAATCTTCAGCGGAATCTTGCACTTGAATGCGCAAGGTTGTGCGCTTGGGTGCCACAGTTTTCTCCAAGTGTTGAGGGTTGCGGCGACCCCCAGCATGCTGCATTGTTTGGGGTTTCTTCATTGGCCCCAAGCGTTCTTGAATTGGAGTTTTACCTCGTTCCTTCGGAAGTGGTCCGAGGCGCTCCAAAACTGATCTTTTCTTCTGGGATGGTCCTGTAGGATCTCCCAGGGCAGTTGCGGCAATTACCGACGATTTTAGTTGATTCGCCGAAAGTTGGACTTTCGGAGGTTGCAACTTTTGCTCCTTGGTCTGAATCGCCGCTTCAGACTTTGGCCTCCAAACCTTGCGAGTTGGTGGCGGCTTCTTGACCACCTCCTTCCGCAGCTTCCGACGGGCTTCTTCAGCTTTGGCCCGTGCTTGCGCCGATAACGCGCGGCGTTTGCGGATGCGCTCCTCCAAAGTCGAGCGATTCCGTTTGACACGGACCCACTCCATAGTTGATGGTTTAGAGGAACCACCCTGCATTTGCTGTTGAGGCTGTTTGCCTCGTTTGTTCTTCAGATCCGCATGATAACGGACCCCGTCAACGGACTCCATGGCCTTGGCGAATTGCTTCGCGAGGCGTTGATGCTGCCTCTGGCGGGCTCTCTTGGAGAGAGTCACCACGCCTTCGATGGCGGATTTGACCTTCTTCGAGGTCGGTAGGGCCTCACTCAACGCAGCTTCGGCGTCGATTGGGGTGAGGTCGTTGTTGGTGGCTTCAACTTCATCGCACCAACGCACCTTTCTCCTAGAGGAGAGCTTTTGGGACTTCTTGGACTTGGGGGAGGAGGTAGATCCGGACGAGGAGACGTATTCCTCGTACTTCTGTTGGTCGAATTCATACTCGACCTCCTCCACGACCGGGATCGAGATCCGCGGCTGCGACGCTCTAGCTTCGGCAGCGAAGCTGTTGGCTCCCACTGTGGTCGCCAGATTGTTCGCGTGGAAAATCGTGTTCTTCTTCATTGAGGATTCCATTACAAACTTTGAAAACAACTTTATGCGTTTTACAAATATCCGGTCTTTTTATAAGAGCCGGTTACAATGGAGATCGAAACAAAGAAAGAAACAAAAAAAAATTACAACTTTCCTTCGAACAGATCGCGAGCTCCTGTTTTGCGGTCGCTCGCTTTGTGGGGTTCTTTGCCTGCGCCGGGGTTGATTACCGTTGACCACCGCGAGATCTGGATCCAAGCAGATCTACAACGTATTACGGGTATTATCCCACCAAGGAGATAATAGCCGGGAGGGATCGTTTCGCCAAGGAAACGACCGCTCGAATCTCGGGATCTAAGAACCAAGCTTAGATCCGGAGTAGAACGATGTAGATCTGAGGATTAGCTTCTCGAACTCCTGCCTTGTTTGTCGCGGGTGCTCGCCGAAAACTGAATCCGAGGGTCCAAGCTTCAAGCCTTCACAATTCCAAGTTGAGATGACAATCCGGCAGAGTTTCGGCTCTTCAGAAGTTCAATCCAAAAGTCCTCTCAAATGAACGAGTGCCAGGCCTATTTATAGGCACTCAAGACTGTGCCTTTGGCACAAAACCACGCCTAGCCACCTCTGGGTGGCTCGGCCTTGGCCGAGCCACCCTGAGGTGGCTCGGCCACCGAGCCACCCTAGGGTGGCTCGGCTTGGGCCGAGCCACCTTAGGGTGGTTCGGTTCGGGCCGAGTTCCCCCAGGTGCGCTGGTTTCGTCGTTTTCCGGTGTTTTCGGTTCTCCGTCGTTCGGATTTGATTCGGTTTCTGGAATCGACTCATTGACTTGATTCCAAATATGGCAGTTAATCCGTTTCTGAGTTCGAATCCGGGATTGGTCTTGATTCGATCGTTATATCACCGAGTTCGCTCTTGTTTAGATGACTCGGTGATTCCCCGAAACGTTGGCTTGATTCCACGTGCGAACGTGTTCTGTTGCTCGTGTGCCTCGTCGCCTTGAACTTTCATTGATTTGTTCGGGTCTTGATTCGATTGCCCGAATCCTCATTTGGCAGTAGCTCCGCCTCGGCGTTTGAGTTCAAGTCTATTTTGTTGTTGGACGACTCGTTAATTTTCCGAACCGTTGGTTTGGTCCCGCATGCGAACGTATTCCGTTGCTTGCGTGCCTCGTCACTTTGTCGCTCGAATGTCCGTTGATTTGTCGAATCATCGTGTTGAGCTAAGCTAAGGGACCTATAGGCAATTTTATACGCCTACATGGCGGTCGACCGACAAACTCTCTGCTGCCCACTGACGAATGAACACAGGTGCGGTCGACCGGTGCGGTCTACTGCATTCTGATACATTCCAAAAAACTATTTTTGACATACTTAAACAATTTGTAAAATATTCATTTGACTTCTGAAAATTGTGAAACTTGTAAAATGTTTGTAATACTAAAAACAAATTGTTTAGAAAAGGAATTTTGCAAATAGGTCCTCATACTTGTAAGAAATAGTATTTTATGAAAAATGCTTAAAAACATAAGTATGAAAACGTGTGTGTGATATCCCAATATCTTCAAGTAAAATTGATAACTCTTTGCCTACATTCTAACACTAGAGAGGAAATAAAAACTAGATAATATCCTCACATAGAGTACAATTCTTGAGTCTTGATATAGCTTGAGATGGATGAAGCTTCTATATGAATTTGTTGTTCTTGAAATAACATTGTTTCATCACTATGCCTCCTCCTCCTTTGGATATCATCGTTGTAGCACATATTCCATCCAATCCTTCATTTGTGGCACTAATAAGCTTGATATATGAATTCACTATATTTTTACTTAATAAGCCATTAGTACCGATAATGGTGGTTGTAAAACATCATCAAAACATAAGGGCTAACACGCTCGACCGTGGCAGTCGACCGGCTGCGGTCGACCACCGGGCATTTCCAGTTTTTCATGAGTTTGGCTATTGTGCATGTTTCGACTCTTTTCTCTCTCATGTATGAACTCGTTCATACTCAAAACACATGGTATTATACTCATATACCATTAAATGATATTTATCATACTAAATATCCATATATCATAATTATTCTCATATTAATATATCATTCAAAAAGTATCGGGGTTTTACATTCACCCCCTTAAGAGGATTTCGTCCTCGAAATTCAACAATCGCATCACAAAGCTCAATAACTAGGAAAAACACATTAAGAAGGTGTATTTCATACATAGAAAACCTTCTGCACCCATCTCATAGTATTAGTACAATGATATTTAAAGTTAACAACTTAGAATGCAAACATTCTCACCTAAATCCTTAACTAAACAAAATTAGTACGTCGAGCGAAATAATCCAAATAAGGAAACCCTCATGTATATACTATATGTTTCGAATGATTAAGTATCAGGTGACAATATCCCTTTAAAGGTAAATATAAATGTGTCTAAAAAACATAGATAATGATAATTATTAAAGCATCAACATCATACCTGTCCAAATAGGTGCGGGTAGTCGTGACGAACATCCTCCTCGTGCTCCCAAGAAATCTCTTCGGCTCATTGCCTGTTCCACTGAACTTTCACTAATGGAATGACTTTATTTCTAAGCTTTTTATTCTCTCTAGCAAGTATGCATACCAAAATCTCTACAGTAGTCAAGTCATCCTGAATTTCAATCTCTGGTGAGTCAATCACTCTCTGCTGCTCATCATCTCACAGATGCTTCTTAAGCATCGAAATATGAAAAACATCGTGTACACTCGACATCGATTCTGGCAGGTCTAACCTGTAAGAAACATCTCCAATGCGCTCGATGACCCTAAAAGGACCAACATATCTCGGGGCAAGCTTCTCCCGTCTACCGAAACGCTGAACGACCTTCGTCGGTGATACTTTCAACATAACTAAGTCTCCGACCTGAAACTCTAAAGGTCGTCTCCGTTGATCTGCATAGCTCTTTTGCCGACTCTAGGCTACAAGAATGCGCTCTCCAATCAATGCTACATTTTTCGTGGTCTGTCTAACTAACTCCGGACCAATCAATAGACTATCCTCTGACTCTACCAAACATATGGATGATCTGCAAGGTCTCCCGTACAAAGCTTCATACGGTGCCATCCCGATGGTAGCTTGATAACTGTTATTATATGAAAATTCAATCAGTGGGATGTGATCCTCCCAGCTACCCTGAAAATCCATAATGCACGCTCTCAGCATGTCCTCTAAGATCTGATTCACCCTCTCGGTTTGACCATCTGTTTGGAGGTGAAAACACTGCTAAATGACAATTGACTGCCAAAAGCATCCTGAAAACTCCTCCAAAAATAAGATGTGAAGACTAAGCCCCGATCTGATACAATCATCTCCGGGACTCCATGCAATCTAACAATCTCCTAAATAAAGATCCTCGCATACATATCTATCATATTAGTCGTCCTCACTGGTAAGAAATGTGCAAACTTAGCCAATCTGTCCACTATAACCCAAATAGAGTCATTTTCTTTCTTTAACTTAGGCAATCCCACTATGAAATCCATGAAAATATCTGCCCACTTCCACTCTGGAATGGGTAAAGGCTGTAGGGTTCCCGCAGGTCTTTAATGTTCTGCCTTAATCTGCTGATATGTAAAACACTTAGCGACATACTCTAAAATCTCTCTGCGCATACCACTCCACCAGAAATGCCTCTTCAGATCCTTTTTACATTTTCGTCATGTCTGGATGCACTGTATATCTGCTACGATATGCCTCATTAAAAAGTTCCGTCTTTAGTTGTAAATTGTTCGACATAACAATTCTTCCCTTCATCCGAAGGCCTCCATCTATCCCTATTGTCCAATCATCCTTGGACTCTTTGGAAATCTCCCCCTGACGGGTTTGAATCTAAGAATCCTCTATCTGAGCTTCGACCACTCTATCTCTCCAAGATGGCTATACACATAAAGCTCCTAAAAACACACACCTCCCCCCAATCTCTAGCCTGAAATCAATGTGACTAAGGATATTAAGATCCCGATGAAGTGAACACCTCAAAGCTGCTAGCCCACGATGACGCTTCCTGCTAAATGCATCTGCTACCACATTCGCCTTTCCCGGATGGTACTGAATAGCAAATTCATAATCCTTAATAAATTCTATCCATCGACGCTATCTCTGATTAAGTTCTTTCTGAGGAAGGAGGTATTTTAAACTCTGGTGATCCGTGAATAGCTCAAACTGTACTCCGTACAAGTAATATCTCCACGCCTTTGTAGGCATTGAAAATTGCCTATAGGTCTCCACGAACAGCTCAGCATTAAGAAAAGATGATGAACATCACATCTGGTTCACAGAAGCTTAATTGATGTCGATGGACGCTTGAAGTGAATCAACGAACTACGGAATTTCAGAATGACGAAGATACGAACTGATCGGGAACCCCGTGTTGTTCACAAACGGTGAAATACCCTTCGTGTCTCATTTATTCCACAGATGATATAATCATTGGAGATTATAGAACTCCTCGTCGTCTTTCCAACGCACTTTGGATCGCTCAAATCCGAGTTCGGATGAAGGAGTTACGGAGGAAACGGACAAATGTACAAAACGGAGCGTCTCAGCCTGAGTTGAGACACCCCGAGGTGTCTCGGCACAAACGAGACACCCCAAGGTGTCTCAACCAAGGCCGAGACACCCTAGGGTGTCTTGGCCCAAGCCGAGACACCCAAGGGTGTCTCAGCCCAAGTTGAGACACCCTGGGGTGTCTCCAGCCCCGGAAATGCTCCGTACACGGTTTTAACCGCCCGGAACCCCTTTGTGCCTATAAATACAGCCCCAGGTCCTCATTTTTTTCAGATCTAGAATTCTCGTGCCTCGGCGAAGCCCTGCCAGACTGAAGACTTAAAGTGCACAGATTTCAGAGAGGAGGAGGAGTTAGATCTATAGCCCGGTTCGTTCCTTAGGATTATCCCATTGCGGTAATCTTAAGAAGAGTGATTATCTCGCTTCATCGAGATAAGAGCTACGGTTTCTCGATCCCTTCGTGGATAGATGAAACTCTGTCCAAATATTAATCGTTCGGTGGTCCACGGACTAACACGTCCCCATCACAGGCCAAGATCCCACGCAAGCAGCGGGCGATAAACACTCGTTGCGTTTGTTTGAAGAGAATTGTAATTTTTTTGTTTTCATTGTGTAAAAGTCTTATAAAACGACTGATTTTTGTATTCGTTGTAACCGTCTGAAGTTTGTAATGAATCCCACAATGAAACAATCAATTTTCACCGCAAACAAGCTGGCGACCACAATGGGAGCCAACAGCCTCGCTGCCGAGGCTGTCGTGACGCAGCCGACGATCAAGATCCCGGTGTTCGAAGAGGTCGAATACGAATTCGACCAGCAAAAATTTGAAGAGTACATCTCCTCCTCCTCCTCCTCCAGATCTACTCCTCCTCATAAGCGCAGGAAGATCTCCTCCTCCCAGAAGATCCGTCGGTCTCCAGATCTGAAGACCAAAGTAGTCGATCTCCACGTCGTCGCTGCCACAGTTGCACCTTGCAACGATCCGCCGGCATCCAATGAGACCAGATCTACAGATCTGAACTCCTTTGCAATCAAGGAGTCGACTGCTGAAGGCGCGCCAACTCTATCAAAGAGAGCACGTCAAAAGAAACGCTAACGCCTCGCGCGCCAATTCGCCAAGGCTTTGGATCAGGTGGATGGACACCATTGCCAAGCAGATCGGGAGTTCAGAAAGCGCCAAGTGGCTAATCTATCGCCACGACTAGCATCGGAATCCTCCTCTCAACCTCCAATTAACGAATGGGTTCGTGTCAAACGGACCCGCTCTACTCTCGAGGAGCGAATCCAGAAGTGCCACACCTTGTTTGCGCATGCCCGGGCCCTTGTACGAAAAGCACAGGAAGTGCAAAAGGAAGAGGCAGTTAAGAGATCGCCAAGATCTAAACAAGTTTGGATACCAAAAGCTAAATCAGCGTCTAAGGAAAAAACAAACAGAGCTATCATTAAGCCTTTGTCAACTTCAGATCCCGAACCCCCGATAAAGCCCCACCGTAGCGTGTATTTCCCCAAGTTCAGGATTCCTCTGAAGGATCGCCTCGGTTCTCTACCCGAAGATCGAGGCAATGTGACTATTAAGGAACGCTGGGGACCATTAAAGGAACCCCGAGCAAACATCTAGACTGGGGGTCGTACGCGACCTCCTCACAAGTTAGTTTCTGCAACGGCCCCCTTGGGGGTGTGTACAGAAAACCAGGAGCCCGTTAAGGTTTCACCCTCACAAAAGTGTGATTCCAAATGTGTGACTCCCGCAGACGCCAACAAGGCGATGTTTACTCAGAGGAAAACACGTCAGACAGATGAACGCGATATACATGAGAATTCATGTAAACAGCTGATAGGTTGCTCTGACCGCAACGTCGATGAGTTGTACTATCGGACTGGGGGTACGAATAAATCTCGAAAGAGAGGTACCCAAAAAGCGGACTCTCACTGTCCGTGTACCAAACTAATCAGGACAGTATTATCAGTATGTAGCTATCCCAAGACTGCTCCGCAGAGGGTCTCGGTATTCGAGAGTATCTCCGCAGAAGCATTGAAACCCAAATCAAGCGTTCTAGCAAGAGACGAGACGACGAACTCCCAGTATTCACCATCAATATGGTCAATAAGGGAAAGTCTCCGATTACTTCTAACCCCGATTTCTCCCCAGGAAAGAGAGTCAATTCGGGGATAGCCCAACTAATGTCTCAGCTTCAATTAGAAGCCGTCGGGCCTGAACAATCCGTAGTCATCGCCAACGTGACTGATAAGAGGAAATCTACCCAACCTTCTGATTCGGACCCCCTCATGTCACATCGTCTAACTCGGCTACGTGCAGGGACTACTAGACATAGAGACTATTGGAGGATGACCAGGGGACTATCCTCGGACGATGAAACGTCAGACGCTTGCTCGGCAGTCGCTTCAGAAGCCACTGTATCCAGCCCCGGACAATCTCATGAGGTGTTTATGATCAACACCGATGAAGTAGCCAAAATGATTGAGGGTGCTTTAGCCAAGTAGAAAGAAGCATTCAAGATCGAAGTGGAAATGGCTATGCAGAAGATGAGACAAATGCACGACTAACAAATCCGAGCTTTGTCGAATCAGCTAGGTGAGTCCATCCGTCGCAGCACTGCTAACCAAACAGGTAGCGATTCAAATGTGGATGAACACAATGCTGGTGGTGGTCCCACTAAAAATAACGACGTTAGGGGTGGACCCACCAATGATGATAACACTGGGGGTGGCCGCATTATTCCTCTCGAAAATTATCCAAAACAGGATATAGATGAGGACGAAAAGATGAAGGACCTCGAGAGCAAAATTAATGCTTTAATGTCTGCTCAAGAGGTAAAGAAGATCGGCATTCCGTATCCTTACCCGAAAGAGTGGGATTCGATCCCGTATCCGGTGAAGTTCAACCTGATCAACTTCACACCGTTCGATGGGAAGGGCTCGCCCACTCAGCATCTAATCTACTTTAAGTCCTACTTGGGCACAATTTCTGGCAACGAGCCCTTGATGGTGCGGTCATTCATTGGCACCCTTCGCGGGCCTACCTTCGATTGGTACCGCCGTCTTAAACCCGGAAGCATCAACAGCTAGGAGGACATGGAGAGCATGTTCCTCACTCATTTCTTCGATGATGACGCCGAAGTGTCGATCAGGACACTCTTCGATGGTAAACAAAAAGACGAAGAGTCGGTGGATACCTTCATCAAACGCTTCTGCAATCAGGCAATGAACTGCAAGGATCCCGTCACGGAGGAATTCGTCTTGCAAACTTGTCATAACAACTTGTCCATTAACATCTTGGACGTTATGGGAGTAGAGCCGCTCAATACCTGGAAAGAGTTGAAGGTGCGCGGAGAGCAGGCCAAACGCTTTCTCAGAAGGAGGAAGGTCGAAAGAAGCCAACCGACGGCTAACCCTCTGAATCCGAGTCTCGTTTCCCATGATGAAGGGAAGGCACCTACAACAGTTGTTGATGTTAATTAGACGTCGCAACAGCAGCCCTGAATACAGCAGAAGACTTCGGATCTGAGGCTCCAAAAAGATTACTCATTCATGGACGAAGACGTTCCAGCCATCTTCGAGACCCTTCTCGAAAACAACAAGATCAAGCTGCCACCCATCACGAATCAGGAGGAAGCTGACAATACTACGGATCCGAAGTACTACGTGTACCACAGGAGGATCCTTCATCCTACCAAAGCCTGCTTTACTTTAAAGAATAGCATCCAGACCTTGGTTGAAGCCGGCGTCATAACGCTAGGGTAAGCCAATTGAAAACGACAAGACTCCGGCAAGTATAAGAGTATAAACTGCTTCTTAAGACTCCGACAAGTATAAGAGTATAAATTGCTTCTTAACACTCCGAAGAGTATACGAGTATAAACTGCTTCTCAATCCTCCAACCGGTATATGAGGTTAAAATGCTCCCTGATACTCCAATAGGTATATGAGTCTAAACTGTTTCCCACACTTGACGGGAAGTTCCTGGAGAATTTTTTACATGTAATATTCTTAAGGATAACCTGGTCATGTAACTCACTATGAAGTTAGACCCAGTTTCGCGAAGAAAGCTGGGGGTGGATGATTCATGTAACGGGAAGTTCTCGGAAGAATTTTTACATGTAATTTTCTTAGGGATAACGCGATCATTACAAATAAAGTGATAAGCACTAAACCCACCGTGATTTCTAAACACTCTTTTGCTGAGACAAGATTCGATCACTTCGTTGGATCAATCATCCTTCACAAAACTCTCATTGGTGTTTGACGACTCATAGTCTTCCACCACAAAATCCCCCACCGATCAGACTAATTGACGGTGGGACCACCAAAATTCCTTTCGGTTGAAACCACTCAAACTTCTATGTGTTTGTGCACTCAACATTCCTATTATTAAATTCCGGACATAATGGTTGGAATTTTGATCTGTTAATCTTTGACGAATTGTCAAACCCCTTCGTGTTAAGTCCTTATCACTTGACACTAAGAACCCCTATTGAGTAATTTGTACAAGTCAACACTCCTACTATGATTTGTACTCCCACTCCTATTGTTTACCTGGTCAAACCTTCTTACAGTTAGGACCACAGCCAAAATCTCCTCTCGATTCCTCTAATAAACGAGAGATCCACAAATCTAGCGATCAAACCTTCTTACAGTTAGGATCGTCTCAAACATCCCACTCGGTCAAACCTTCCTACAGTTAGGGCCAAAACCAAAATTCTCTCTCGATTTCTCCAATGAACGAGAGGTCTATTTTCAAATCGAGTGATCAAACCTTCCTACAGTTAGGGTCATCTCAAACTCCTGCTTGGTCAAACCTTCCTAAGTTAGGACCAAAACCACAATTCACTCTCGATAAACGAGAAATTCATCTTTAGTTCGGTAATCAAACCTTCCGATAGTTAGGGTTATCCGAATCTTTTTGATTCTCGGAGTGGAGATCCCACTCTTAGTTTCACCTTTCCGGATTCTGGGGGTGGAGATCCCACCTCGAGTCTCCTTTCTAACTGGAGATAGAATATAAAATTCTTCCTCTTCAGTGTTGGGAGATAGAATATAAAATTCTTCCTCTCTCATTTCAGGTTCGTCTTTGCCCCAAGAGAAGACACCACTTTTTTCAGCTCCCAAAATCCGTGCCTCACAGGTACGGGGAATTTTATCCCGAATCCTAAATAGGGATAAGTCAACGCCTAACACGCGTTGCCGGTTTAGTCTTTCACTGATTGAAGAAGACACCAGAATTCTAGTCTGGGAATTTTATCCCGAAGCCTAAGAAGGGATAAGCCAACACCTAATACGCGTTGCCGGTTAGTCCTTAACCGTAAAAAAAGGACAAAAGCCCACATATTCGACATTGTGGCAGGTTGTTATTCATAACGCCAAAATCTACGCCTTACACGCACGGGGAATTTTATCCCGAAGCCTAAGCAGGGATAAGCCAACGCCTAATACGCGTTGCCGGTTTAGTCTTTTACCGATTGAAGAAGACATCAGAATCCGATTCCGAGGACTTTTATCCTGAATCTTAAGTAAGGATAAATTAGCGCCTAACACGCGTTGCCGGGTAGTCTATTCCCGTGACAAAGACAAAGTCTATGTATTCAATATCGTAGCATCAAGTCTAAGGGAGTTCATTCCTTTAGCACAACGTCACATGCGGAACGGACTTTAAACAATCCGCATGTAAGCCCGATTCAAAAGAGCACGTCAAATCCGTTGAGGACTGAGGATTTGCCAAAAATCCTAAGTTAACGTCTGATACACGTTGCTGTTTAGTCTTTTCACAGGAGAAAGACGAAGTCTACGTATTCAATATCGTAGCACTAAAAGGGTTAACTCTTTTAGCTTAACGTCACATGTGGAACGGACTTAAACAATCCGCGTGCTAGTCCGACTCAAACGGTAATCGGTAAAGGCACATCAAACCCGTTGATGGCTGAGAATTTGCCAAAAATTCTATAAATGCGAGTCATTGACGCATCAACTTTATTAGTTGGTCTCATGACTTGAGCATCCAATAACTTCGGGATAAGATCCGAGATCCATATCTGCAGACGAAACAACTTTAATAGTTGGTCCTGCAGCCCCAAAATTTGAGACCGCCATGCTCCAAATACCTTAAGAGCTTAAAATGTGTATACTCCAGCAAACGCACGAGTAAAAAAACTGTGTTAATAGCGATCCGAAACCCTAGGTCAACGTCGGTCAACGTGTAACCCTAGGTCAACGCCAGTCAACGCGTTGCGATAAAAAAGTCAACATCGGGCGATCTGAAACCCTAGGTCAACATCGGTCAACGCGTAACCCTAGGTCAACATCGGTCAACTCGTTGCGACAAAGGTCAATGTACGGCAGTTTGGAACCCTAATTCAGCACGACGTGATAGGGATAGTCAATTCTAAGTCAACTCAACAACACGAGCCAAACTCAACTCATCAGTTTTAGATTCGAGACTTCGACGACGGCCAGACGATAAACGCAGCGCCGGAAGAACTTTAGCTATTCATCAAAACGTCGAATAGACTGAAAATCGAAGGAGTCAAGAATTGAAGCTAACTACAGGTCCTTTACGCTGACTGAAGGCTGGACCAATCACATCCAAAGTATTCCAGCCTCTTCTATAAAAGAAACGAGGCTGAATCTCTTTGGAGGGGGTATCTGTAGGCAACGAAAATTGCCTATAGGTCTCCATGAACAGCTCAAAGCTAAGAGAAGAAGATGAACGTCACTATCCAAGTCACAGAAACTTGATTGACATCGACGAACACCTAAAGTGGATCGACGAACTACGTGGAGTAATGAAGTTTCAGAATAATAAGGATACGAACTGATTGGGAACCTCGTGTCATTCACAAACGGCGAAATACCCTTCGTGTCTCATTTATTCCACAGATGATCTAATCATTAGAGCTTATAGAACTCCTCGTTTGATTTCCAACGCACTTTGAATCGCTCAAATCCGAGTTCGGATGAAGGAGTTACGGAGGAAACGGGCAAATGTACAAAACGGAGCCTCTCAGCCTGAGTTGAGTCACCCCGAGGTGTCTCGGCACAAACGAGACACCCCAAGGTGTCTCGGCCAAGGCCGAGACACCCTAGGGTGTCTGGCCAAGACACCCAAGGGTGTCTCGGCCCAAGTTGAGACACCCTGGGGTGTCTCCAGCCCCGGAAATGCTCCGTACACGGTTTTAACCGCCCGGAACCCCTTTGTGCCTATAAATACAGCCCCAGGTCCTCATTTTTTTGGATCTAGAATTCTCGTGCCTCGGCGAAGCCCTACCGGACTGAAGACTTAAAGTGCACAGATTTCAGAGAGGAGGAGGAGTTAGATCTGCAACTCGGTTCGTTCCTTAGGATTATCCCGTTGCGGTAATCTTAAGAAGAGTGATTATCTCGATTCGCCGAGATAAGAGCTACGGTTTCTCGATCCCTTCGTGGATTGATGAAACTCTGTCCAAATATTAATCGTTCGGTGGTCCACGGACAAACGCGTCCCCGTCACAGGCCAAGATCCCACGTAAGCAGCGGGCGATAAACACTCGTTGCGTTTGTTTGAAGAGAATTGTAATTTTTTTGTTTTCATTGTGTAAAAGTCTTATAAAAAGACTGATTTTTGTATTCGTTGTAAACGTCTGAAGTTTGTAATGAATCTCGCAATGAAACAATCAATTTTCACCGCAAACAGCCTTCAGTGCAAAGACCACCGCTGCTAGCTCCAAGTCATGAGTGGGGTAGTTCTGCTCATGAATCCTCAACTGCCTCGAAACATAAGCTACAACTCTATGGGTTTGCAGCAATACACCTCTAAGACATAATAATGATGCATCAGTGTAAACAATAAAAGTCTTATCACTGCTAGGAATAACCAAAACTGGTGCTGAAGTCAATTTAGTCTTTAAAGTATCAAATGCCTTCTGGCACTCTATGCTCCAAATAAACTGTACACCCTTCTTATTAAGGTGTGTAAGCGGTGTGACAATCCTCGAGAAGTCCTGAATGAATTTTCTGTAATAGCCTGCTAGGCCTAAGAAGCTACGAATCTCGGTAACTTTCTTCGATGGCTCCCAATCAAGTAAGTCTTCTACCTTAGTCGGATCTACTGTAATGCCCTCCCGGCTGATGACATGGTCTAAAAATCTGACATCTGATAACCAGAATTCACACTTGCTAAATTTAGCATACAACTGGTGCTCTCTCAATATTTACAATGCTAACCTCAAATGCTGCACGTGCTCGGCCTCTGACCTCGAATAGATAAGAACATCGTTGATGAAAACTATCACGAACTAGCCCAAATAAGGACAAATAACCCGATTCATCAAATCCATGAAAACTACGGGTGCATTGGTCAGCTCAAATGGCATGACAAGAAACTCGAAAGACACATATCGAGTCAAGAAACCGGTCTTGGGAATATCCATCTCCCAAACTCGTAGCTGATGATAACCAGAACGAAGATCTATCTTCAAGAAACACTACGCTCCCTTCTACTGGTCGAACAAGTCATCGATCCTTGGTAATGGGTACCTATTACAGATAGTGACCTTGTTCAACTCGCGATAATCTATACATAATTGCATACTCCCGTCCTTCTTCTTCACAAAGAGGACCGGTGCTCCCCATGGAGAATAACTCCGTCGAATGAAGCCCTGAGACAACAACTCATCTATCTGGATCTGTAGCTCCCTCATCTCAGCAGGCACCATACGGTAAGGAGCTCGGGAAATCGGTACGGTGCCTAGCTACAACTCTATGCAAAACTCGACCTCTCTCACTAGAGGTAATCCTGGTATGTCCTGGAAGACATCGTGGTACCCTAAGACTACTCGCATCTCACTCAAATTTGTGCCCCAATCCCATAATATCACATCCTCTACGTATGCCAGAAATGACTCCACAAACTGGTTGCCTCTAGAGGTAGCTACCACTAACTCAGACCCATCAAATGCTCGCAAACTGACTGTTTTCACAAAACAGTCGATACTCACATGGTAGGAAGATAGCCAACCCATACCAAGAATCACATCGAATTCAGACATATACAACACGATCAAATCAATCGCAAACTCAGAATCGTTCAAGCTGACGATGCATCTCCTACAAACATTCTCTAACAGAGACATCTCTCCTAACGGAGTGGATACAGATAAAGGAAAATCTAACGGCTGAGCTACAAGCTGAAGTCTAACCGTAAAATAATAGGAGATAAAAAAATGCGAAGCGCCAGAATAAAAAAGAATACGTGCTGGAAAGGAATTCACACGGAATGTACCTTCCACCACAACTCCGCTCACGCCATGATCATGAGGAACAACTACATACACTCTATCGGTCTGCTGTTCTGCATCACCTGGAGTGAACGGTGCCATCTGTCTCTGCTGGGTCTCCTGGACTGCTCGAATCTGTCTCTCAATCCTCAGGACTACTGGAGGTGCCTCAATCCTCAGCTGCTGGCCCTGACCACATCCCTAAGCGCGGTTCTGCTGATGTAGCTGAGTCCTACTCTGCTGGCCTGCTGCGGGTGCGCTGCGGCACTCTGCTGCTTGATGTCTAATCTTGTTACAATTGTAACAAGCCCCCTTAAATCAGCGCTACTACTGCGCTCTCTGGTCTTGCTGATAGCCCTTCTTATGGGGACCCTGCTGATGTGGACCCTTACCCTGCTGATGGGGTCCTCCTGAGCCTCCAAATGGTCTCTTACCCTTTCCTTTGTCCTCGGAATGTCCTGACTTACCATTGTCCTTGCCCTTGATGAATATGGCCGTATCTGTCTCCTGAGCCATGGCAGCATCTGCCACCTCCCGTACTAAACGAAACCTCCGAGATACTATGTACCAACATAATCCTAGACGAAGTCCCATCAGGAACATCTGAGCCTGACGCTCCTCTGTGTGCCACATACCGGTGAACCTAAGCAATGACATGAACTTACTCTCAAAGTCCATGACAGACATATCCCCCTGCTCTAATCGAGCCAGTTCTAACTCTTTTCTAGCTTTCGCTACAGCCGAAACATATTGCTCATCAAAAAGGTATATAAAGGTCTCCCACGAAACCGTCATCCTCTGCTCTGGGGTGAAACAAAGTCGATACCATCCTCCTGCGTCGCCCTTATGACTGAAAGCTGCTAACCTTTGCTTCTGCACAGTATTCACATTAAGCATGTACAGAATGTTGCTTACATCCTCCTTCCATTTGTGTACCGCAATGGAGTCCGTCGAACCATGAAACTCTGGAGCCTTCAACTTCTAGTACCTCTCTACCAAACAAAGCCAAGTCTCCTGATCATCCACTACATCATCAACTGGAGGTGGTGGTGGAACTACTGGTGTCCTCTCTGGTATCTCCTCCTGAAAGGGAGTTCCCTGTCGAACCTGGTCTGCTAATTGCTCATCAATAGCCACCAAACGAGTTTCCAATAGTGCTATGAGATCCACTAAGTACTGCGGAGCCTGCTGTGGCTCGGGATCCCTATCATCCTGCTCAACTCCCTAAGCACGAGTAACTCGGCGTCCACGACCTCTTCCTGACATCTATAATTCCAAAATAAAGCTTATTACCCAGTAAATAGGATCTAAAGCATGAAGGATATAACATATACCAATAAGTAAATCATATCACATATATCTCATAACATGCTTTATTATTCAAAGCAAATAGATCATAAAAAAAATTTTAGATTTTTCTCGTACTTATATAGTACGTCCTCACTCATACTAAGGATTCCTAGTGGACTGTATACATGATCCCTAGTAAACTCTATCCTAACTCCACCATATGAACCATGGATAATACTAAGGATATTGGAACTAGAGCTCTGATACCAACTGTGACGCCCCAGGGTTCACATAAGACTGCAGTCCCAGATAAAAACCGGATTGTCAAACCTGCCAAGCACCAACCACCATGCTATGACATGTTTCACCATCACAATCACTACTTCTATAGTGGAAACAATAAATAGGTGAAGGTACAGATAGGTAAAATAGAAATAGGCAACATTGGATATACACAGAAGAAGCATAAGAAATATCAAGAATGAGCCTAACTGAAATAGAATAGAAATATCTCTGAGTATAAACTGGATCTCAAATACAACGAGTCAAATAAACAAAGTCTCACAAGAGCTCTCAACTTTAAAATAAAGTACCAATCTAGAGTCTGAAAATAATCAACTACATGTGGAGTTCTATAATAACTATAAAGTATAATAAGAGGCTAAATGAACAACTAGGAAGTCCCATCAACCTGCGACTCTCCGTGCGCCGGACTCTCTACCTGAAAGAGGGGAAACAACGAGTGTCAAGTGCTAGAGAGATCATCACTACCTCTACCCAGGGGAAGGGGTATGAGTATATAAGAAAATAGAGTCAGTACATACATATATTAAATCATTCATATAGTTCTCTATAAATGAAAAACAAATAGTCAAGGAAACATACTCTAATCTCTAATATAAAGAATAAATATCTCATCTTGAACTACATCCAAGTAGCCTGCTCTAATATAAGACGATGCTAACCAAACCAACTCGAATATAACCGCCGTCCGTAACGGGTGTGCCAAAAATCTAAAAAAAGGATACCCTACTCACGAGTAATCTATCATGGAAGTAAAACTTACAACTGATCAAATATCTATGTGTGCATCATCTTGTGCTATAGCGATACTCTTGTAATACTTTTACTCAATCGCTCTACGGCAATAGGATTTATTGTCTCCCTATTCTGGATACATGTAATAACGATACTATTGTAATACTCTTACTCAATCGTTCTGCGATAATTGGTTTCATCTCCCTATTTTCAGATACGTGAAAGATCAAATACTAGTCATGTGTATTTATAAATTTTAACTTGTGATAAAAGTGTGTTAATTCAACACAAACCAAACCTAAGTGTACATATCTCAGTGTACGAGTCCACATATGAAGTTCACCATCATCTCAGGTGTTTAACAAGTTTTAACATTGTAGTTAATCATCATAAGGTCGAGAGAAGCACTCGACAAACCGAAATCAAACCAAAACCATGCACATGCCAACATCAGACTGGCGGTCAACCATGACGGTCGATCGCGACGGGCTCCAGAGACTACCCAGGTCTCTACCCTGCATGCGGTCGACCGTGGTGGTTGACCGTGAGCCCAAAATCCAGCTTTTCTAGATTTTTGTGTGTGTCGTGTTCACGTCGTATTTTTATGATTCAAACATGGTAAAAACTTCATGAATCTTGCATACAAATATGTTACACTAGATAGAAATATCTGAAAACAAAATCAACATATATAACCATGATTTTATGCATTATATTTATATTCAAAACCCTAAAACATGCATAAAAGCTCAAAACGATGAATCAAAATTCTTTCTTTAGATTAACCACATTTTAAAATCATCTTCATATCTTAAATACATCTGTAAAATTCGTTCTCAACCTTTTTAGCATGAAAAGACCTAATCTTTATACATATAATACAAACAAGTTTTCTTTTATTCATAATCTAGTCATTTAGGCTCTACAAAACATGTTTAAATCTCTTTAAAAACATTTTAAAAACTGGGAGGGGATTAGCGGAGATGATACTCCCGTGAGATTGTTGAAAAACGTTTTAGAAGCAAGGTTGAAAGAGATCTCAACTCCAAAAGCCAAAAACCAAGAATAATCCCGCTCGAAAGCCTCCAATCTTCTCCAAGAAATCAAACTATGATTTAGGGGTTTTGGTGGCTATTAGGGTTCTTAGGAAAACTGAGAAAAACATGAAAAACTCATATATATATATATATCAGGGAAAATGAATATGGGTTTAGAAATCCAAAACCAACTCAAAATAGGAGAAAAATTCTCTACAGGTTTCGCGATCGACCGTGGCGGTCGATCGGCTACGGTCGACCGAACTGGGCATTTCTAGTTTTTCATGAGTTTGGTCATTATACATGTTTCGACTCTTTTCTCTCTCATGTATGAACTCGTTCATACTCAAAACACATGGTATTATACTCATATACCATTAAATGATATTTATCAAACTAAATATACATATATCATAATTAATCTCATATTAATATATTATTCAAAAATTATCAGGGTTTTACAGTTGATGCCTTATAATTTGCCACCTGGACTTTGTATGAAGCAATCATATATGATTCTTACATTATTGATATTGGGTAAGCATTCACCCAGTAATGAAATAGATGTGTTCATGGAGCCGTTAATTGATGAGTTAAAACGTCTCTGGGATGAAGGGGTCCCAACATATGATGCTTATTCTTGTGAGTCATTTAATCTCCGTTCTATTCTTATGTGGACGATTAATGATTTTTCAGCTTATGGTAATCTCTCTGGATGGTCTACGAAAGGAAGATTCGCTTGTCCTGTATGTGGTCCGAACTTTGAAGGCTTTTATATACAACATAGTTAAAAAATGTGTTATTGGTTTAACAGAAGATGGTTACGAAAAGGACATAAATTCAAGGGTAAAAAATGGGCAAATAAGTTTAATGGTCAAGAAGAAAAAAGAGGGGAGCCGCGTGAAATGACTGGAGATGAGATTGTAAACTTATTTGAGGGATATCCTAAATTTAAGTACTGAAAGAACCAATTTACAAAAGAGGAAATTCTCGCTCCGAGACGCACTTCCATCATGAAGAGGACACCTAAATGAAAAAAGGAAAGTACATAGTTTAGATGCCATACATGCTGAGGATTTGCCTACAGGATGGACAAAATTTAGTATATTCTTTCAGTTGCTTTACTGGCATAAGCTCAAACCTTGACACAATTTAGATATAATGCATATTGAAAAGAATATATGTGAGAACTTATTGTCCACACTCCTACAGGATAGTAAGAAATCAAAGGATGATTTAAGGTCTCGGCAAGACTTGAATGCGTTGAACATCCAACATGATCTACAAGCACAAGAAGTGGCCAATGGCAAATTTGATTTGCCTTCAGCTCGTATTACAACGTCAAAAGTTGAGATGTAGAGATTCTGTGAGGTTCTTAAGTTGGTGAAGTCACCAGATGGTTACTGCTCTAATATTTCAAATAATGTACAAGTGAAAGAGCGAAAACTTTTAGGACTTCAGACACATGATTATCATATCCTTCTTCACCAATTGCTTCGGATAGCACTTCGTAACAACATGGCCGATGACGAAGTAACAAAAGTTATAATTGAATTCTGTGGATTTTTTAAAAAGTTGTGCTCCAAAGTTATCAATGTTGATGAATTTAAGGCACTAAAAGTAAAAATGAATGAAACCCTCTGTAAAATGGAGATATTCTTCCCTCCATCATTTTTTACAATCATGGTCCATCTCACATAGCATCTTGTAGATGAGGCATTAATCGGAGGACCGGTTAACTATCGTTAGATGTATCCCATGGAGAGGTTAGTTAAAATTCAATTAAGTTTATTTACATAACATGTCATTGCTTTATATTAACAACTAATAGTAATTTTATCTTTAGATATTTGGGTTTTTTGAAACGCATAATGCGAAATCGGGCTCATCCTAAAGGTTTGATTGCTGATAGTTACGTGGAAAATGAATGTATGATGTTTACCTCTCGGTATATACAAGGTGTACATACAAAAAATAATTCACTAAATAGTAATAGAGATGGCACCTTTCATGGAAGTACCAAGATGAACAAAGACTATTCCAGAATAGACTTGAATCAGGGTCATGCCTTCTTGTTGTAGAACCTGGAAATCTTTAAAGATTACCGCAAGTAAAAATTAACTTTACTAGATATAAATTTTTTTTGCATTATATCAATAGTTGAACTCTAATGTTTTTGTATCAATAGGCGACATTTGGAGGAGTTGCAGTTAGAAATAAGTGGCACATCAGCACGAAATCAATTTGTAAAAATTCATGAAAAACATTTTGCCGAGTGGGTCATAGCTGAAGTAAGTTAAGTATATTTTATTTTTAATTAATTTTGAGAATAAATAAGGCTAACTATTTAACGCTAATTTGTGTTTATGTGAAACATTAGGTAGAAAGACAAATATTTGCTGGTTTGCCAGTGCCAGAAGAGATAAGTATTCACTCACATGGACCGCACTATACAGTTAAACAATACAGCGGATACCGTGTAAATGGGTGTTTATTTCAACCGGTAGGACTTGAGGAGGAGAGAGTTATCCAAAATAGTGGGGTCATGACTGCATTCTCTCAAGAATGTTATTCAAGCTCAACCGATCAAAATCCGGTTCTTGGTGATATAATTTATTATGGACAATTAGAAGATATTGTGGAGATATTCTATGCGTACGGTACCAAAAATGTACGTAGTTATGTGATGTTTAAGGTTCGTTGGTGTCATGCAGACGAAAATAGTGATGCATATGGTTTTCACCTTGTAAATCTAGATAAGGAAATATATCCCGATATGAAGTTTATGTTCGCAAATCAGGCTACGTAGTTCTTTTATGTCAAAGATCCTAGGCAGCCGAATGTCTGTGTCGTATTGTATGAGGAGCCGAGGACTCTTGTTCAACTTGCACTTGATGAAAATTCGGACGATACTAATGACCCAATGAGACGGAGAGAGAAATTTTTCTTAATTACTCATACCCCCAAAACGTCAATTTTTATATGTATACCTCACAAATTCGACTTGAAATCTGTAATATAGAAGATTGAATACAAATATCCTTATGCAAATTTGACTTGATATCTTGCATGAATTTATTAAATATTTTAATTATGTTAGATTAACAATTTTAGTTGAAGATGAGCCAAAGAATTAGGATGCTATCTTTTCCTCGGGATCGAGAATGTCCATCATCCGGTATAAATATTCAAATTTTGTTTAAGTAAATTTTATTTGTGATATAAATATGCAGTATATTTGCTATTGTGTTTATTTATATAGGATCATCCTCACGACCATCTCAGAGTTCATTATCTCTACATGGATCCTCACCCATTGAAGGTATAAATTTATTTAATTGTATTATGTCAATTGATAAATTTATATGCTCATATCATATATATTACTTTGTTAGATATTGCGGGGACATCTCAAACGGATCCATCGCAGCATCGAGACGCATCACCAGATCTAGGTATTATGTTTTCTATTTTTATTATTTTGAAATTAAATTCTTAATTTACATTTGTAATGTAATGATATTTTATATTCCTAATATATATTTGCAGACAATGCTTGTGATGGATTTGGTGATGACGAGATCGAGCATGAGATGATGTCCGGATCTTCTCAGTCAGAGATGTCATGTCTCCGCCCATGGACTCCATTAGTATATAACATCCCTATGCCTAAAAAAGCTATTGTATTACAAAAAAATACGATAGGAACTACAAAATGAAGAGAGATGATATTAAAAGAAAGGAGCGCGCCATAAAACAGAGACTAGATAAAGCTATAGCAGATCTAATGAGGGAAAAGGGTAATAATTTCGTGTAAACTTTGGAGATTTCCTACTTATTTATTTATTTAAGTTTATATAAAATTTATTTATCTTTGTATTTGTAGGCAAAAAAGATTATGAGAAACCCAGTAGATATGGGAGTGAGGAAAGACAAAAGTACCTTCGAAAGGGTACCGAGCCATTTTGGAGTGGAAGGGCAACATTCCTGTTGGGGATTAGGCCGTCAGATTTAATAACTTGATTGGCTTTTTAATAAGAGATTCATGCTCCATTAACATTGCTCATAACTTTAAGGAGAAAGAATTTAAAGGCATAAAGAAGATTTGGGAGAAGCTCATGGTAATTATTTATTTTATTGCTTATTTTGTTTACAATTCACAATGATTATTCTTATAGTGTATTTTTTTGCCATGTAACTTGTAGGATTATTATTGTCTTGAGGACAACCCAGAGTCTTGGGATTATGTTATCCCTAAAATGGCCAAGCTTATTTGGGGTTGGAAGAGTGATCTAAAGAAAAGATATTTTACAAAAATATCTACTGATTGGAAGAGAATCTATGAGCTTGATAAGAGAGTCCATCCATTTAATTGGATGACTCTCATTATCGAGTGGAGGGTGAGAAGAAGGTGGATTATATTTAATTTATGATATTATCATCATGTTATTTATTATTTATATATTATCATCGTACATACTAATAAAGTACTTTATTTTGTAAAAAATATGTGAGACGACATCGGCGAATCGCAGATCGAAGCTATACGATCACTTCGTAGGATCTACTCCTTATGCTCAGATCGAGTATAAGTATTTGAGTGAAAACTCAGTATGATCATATTATTAAAATTGATATCATGTGATTAGTTTCATACATTTAATTTGGAATTTACTATATCACAGAACGCTTTGACTATGCCCCCGACTCTTCTTGCTAAAAGAGCTTATACACCCCCCCAGGGCTATGAAAATGTAGAGGGAAATTTCAAAAAAGTGGAGAAAATTAATGAATTGGTCGTAAGTATAAGATTAATTTTAGATTTGTATATCCTCAATGCTTTCTTATCAAAGTTTCTAATTTTTATGATAAATGATATACATGCGGCGGTTGAAGCTTCTCAAAACAATATCTTGACCCGTGTCAGTCAATCTCAGGGTACAGATGACACTCCTGTAAAGCCTAACCGCATAACCAAAGATGAGTGGATGGAAGTCATCGACGAAGCTTACGGCTTACAACCAATAAAGAAAGGAATAGTGCCTTTGTCAAGTGCTAGAGTTAAGACATTCGCCACCACCAATAATCCTAGCAGCCAATCTGTGACATCGACGCGACCATGTGACACGTCATACGTCGTGGGTAAGATTGAAAAATACTTGTTGAAGAGTGTTGAAGCCTCTTTGGCTTTAGGTTTTCTTCCCACTATTAAGCACGAGTTAGGCGGTGCACAGATGACCTGAGATATCATTCAGCGACTCATCAATTCTCAACCCTTAAAGGACTTGCTTCCACAGCCTATGTACATGGATATCATGGAGATGGCATTTGATGAGCATGCAGCTGCAAGTGGTGGAGAGATATATATGTCATATTATATATGTATTTATTATGAATATTTTAGAATATATTTTTATATTGATTTATATCTTTTTAGGCTAGAGGAGCTACCGTAGGAAGTAGTAATACGGTATGGTATTTAGATGCAGCAACCACCGACGATAGGGATCACGATAATAAGAACCAAGACGACTATGACGAATGAGTAGCGAGTTAGACTTTTTTGTTACTTTTGTGGACTTTTGGATTGTGTGGAACATATTATGACCTCTGGATTATATATATATATATATGAATCAATGAATGATGAATTTGATTATTGTTGGATGTGAATTAATGAATGTGAATATTGTTAGATGTGAATTGATGAATGTGAATATTGTTGGATGTGATTCGATGAATGTGAATATTGTTGAATATATTATGAATATTGATAGCGACAAATATATATTCCCGATTGGAGGGCTAAAAAAGCAGTAAATTTTTTCCAAATTACATTCTTTAGCGACGGAATGGTCTGTCACTAATAAACATTGGCGATGGGGTATTTCGTCGCCAATGTACATACATTGGTGGTGGCGACATCCTGCGCCAAAGCTTATTGGCGACGTGGGGCTTCCCGTCACCAATAAGCTTTGGCGACGGCTAGTTTACCGTCGCTAATGCTTATTAGGGACGGAAAGCCCTATGTCGCCAATAAGCTTTGGCGACGGGTAGATTGTCGTTGCCAAAGCTTATTGGCGACGGGAAGCTCCGCATCACCAATAAGCGTTGGTGACGGCTAGTTTACCGTCGCCAATGCTTATTGGCGACGGGAAGCCCCACGTCGCCAATAAGCTTTGGCGACGAGTAGATTGTCGTCGCCAAAGCTTATTGGCGACAGCGTAGGACCTGTCGCCATTGTTTTCCGTCGCCAATGATTCTCTGTCGCCAATGAATATTGGCGACGGATGTCCCCGTCACCAATATGCATTGGCGAGGGGATTATTGGTGGCGGATTATTGGGCGTCATGAATATTCTTTCGTGACGGATTTGACTACATTGGCGACGGATTTTCCCGTCGCCAATACCCTATTTTCTACTAGTGAATTGTCAATATTCCATGAGTAGTAAATAAATGGTTCACGTAACGATCATCCACGCATTATAATATTGGAAACTCATGTGCAATTATAATTTTACATTACAAGGAATAGAAAGAGCAATGGAGTTAAAATAGAAAGTTAAGATCAAAAGCCTAATATATCAAGTTTTTGGTAAACTTGATTCCCAAGAGGAATATTTTCTATCGGGCCAAAAGTTAATGATAAAGAAAGACACGTCAGACAGAAAACATATTGAGAAAGCATCTCTATCCTCGGATGCTTTTGGCATCCATCGATTCGTATTTTCAAATATGAACGCAATCCTCCTTCTAAATATTATAAATTGTAAATATCATAAAAGAACAGACGCAGATATCCCTCCTAACTTAATCAAGAAGATGACACTCTTGTTTCGTCTTCTCCAATGTTAGGATACTGATAGTGATGGATAACAAAATCTAATGCAATTAATCTAATCTTATTTAATACTATATATTATAAAAGTGTTAAAATTATTATTTTTAAATGTCCTCTAAAACACATACATGCATCGCATATGCCTTCAAACCAAATTCACATACATACATACATACATACATAAACTATAACCCTACAAATTCCCATCATAGCCTCAATCATATAAAATCACATCCAATCACAATAATTAAAGGGTTTAGATATAGGGCAACTATGTTATAATGATTATTCACTATAGTTAGATATATCTATTTTGTACTAAACTTTATATATTAATAAATTATATTATTTATATTTCACTCTAAACTTTATATCTATACTAAACTTTAACTATAATGGATGTTTTAAGACTTTATATCTATATTAAACACAAAATAGAAAACCAGTGAGAAAAAAAATCTCAGACCCATAACCTCACTCCTCTGAACGAAGTGACAAAGTAGGTTCCACTCGAAAAAGCACATGAAGACATATTATATTAGATTTTGACATTTTTAATTAATTACGATCTAATCTCTTCATTTGCCAGAATAACTGCAGTTGCAAAGGAGTTACAAAGCATAGAAAGAGGATGGGTTTAATTATGTCAGTTGCATGCAAAGAATATAGAAAAACCATTGCTAATCTAGACCCTTTTAAACTTCAAATTTATGCTGCCTTACACTATGTAAGATGTTATTCTCAACTTCCATTTCATATAAATGTTCATTTAGCATTCTTCTTATAAACGTCCATCAATTCATTTATAAATGTGTCCGTTCCATTTGAAAATGTCCATACATGAATGAAAAAGGTCCAAAATTTTACAACATATTAAATATATAAGTTCCAAAGAAAATTTGATTGGCTTGAAACCCGAAATTCTCTTTGTAGAAGATAATAAGATCAATGTCATTGTTGCCCAATTAATGATGAAGCAATTGGGGTGTAGCATAGATGTCGTAAATAATGGGTTGGAGGTCATTCAACGTCCTCAGTTCGATTTTATAGTAATGGTAATATAATCAATGGATATTTCTTCTATTTTGGTTTGTAGTGACAGGATGCTATTTTCTTATCATATTCTCTCTGATTTAGTTGTGACCCTCAATCATAGTTGTCGAGTTATTTTTTGTTGTAGGGAAGAAGGCTAATGGTGAAATTCTTGCAAGGTGAGACGCTAGAGCGTTATGAGCTTCTTTTTTTCCCCTAGGATTATTATGGTTATCTCATTTACTTACAATTTTAAGAAACTTTCTAAATTTATGGATTGTTATTGATGAATAATGATTTTGATACTTTAATAGCTTCGTGACAATTCATGCTTCAAATTGGGATATTACATGATAGAGTTAAGTTTTTGTATGGAAGAAGGGATGAAGTTGCAATTTTTGCTTGGTAAAAATGCTATGAGCTTCTTATTTGTTCATCTTTTATATAGTATCCAAGATATGATGAAAAACGTAGACGGCAAGATTGCTAAGCTTCTACAAGTTAGCACAACAAGTTATTGATCAGTTTATTTTCCTAACACATATTATCAACAAAAGAAATATTTACTATAAGGTCTTAGACAATATAGATTAATATATTAGACATTAATGAAACTGTATTATACAAATTAGGTCTTATAAAATTGTGTAAGCCTATTTAAAAGTGTGTTGAACTTGAATCATAATAACCAATTAACACTAGTAAAAACATAATTAGTCCCAACGGTTGGTTGGAACTGTTGGCGCAAGTTTTAATAACCCAAATGGTTCCACCAGTTGGAGCACCTCCTTTTTCGCAAAAAAAAAGGAAGCATTTTTCCCTCAAATTTTTTGACCAAAAAAACCAAAAAACAATAAAAAGTCCCAATCTCTCCAAAAAACCTCACCACGCCCGATCTCTCTCTCTCTCTCTCTCTCTCTCTCTCTCTCTCAAACATTACTTCCGATCCCCTCCCGGCTGCTACCCTAACCTCTTTGCCTCAGCCACTTCCTCCTCTCTTGTCGAAACCCAGACCCAAATTCGCTTGCCTCCTCCGCTCCCTTGAAAACCCTAACCCTAATTTGTTCGCCTCCCTTCCTCAAAAATCCCTAACCCTAATTCCACCTCCTCCTACTCTTCCAACAGCCTCTTCTCGCCACCAGAAGCTCTGCAGTCCCTCCTTCTTTCTCTTACATCTCTCTCCCCAAAATCCCCAAACTCCACGTCGTCATCACCAGTAAGAGCACGCCACCGCCTCTTTCTCTTCTAGCAGTTCTTCGGCCGGTGTCTCCTCCTCCATCTCAAACATCCAAGCTTGTTGGTGAAGGTAAGGGTACGATGTAAGATATTTTACATTATATCTCTGCTTGGATTGCAAAGTTTGATTCTTTGCTTGATAGATTGATTAGTTGCATAATTTTTTTTTGTTTTTAGAGGTCTAATGACATAAACCCTATTAAAAACTATATCAAAGGTGGTTTTCTTGTAGAATTTGCTGAATTAAGGGAATTGTTACTTATGTGTTGATTAATTCAATTTACCCAAAAATTTACTTAGTTTTGCGAAAAGAAAAATATATTGTTCTATTCCTTTATATGCTTTTAGTTGCATGTATATTATAGTTATTTAATATTTTGACAGAATATCTTCATCCCAATCGAAATGTTTAGCCTTAAAAATATTTTCTAGGATTGGAGTAAGTGAGACCTAGACATGTTATAGCAAGAAATGGTATTCTACTTCATTCACACTTTTAATACAATTATCCATTGCTTCTTTATGAATTTACTAATTTGATTCTTCCATTCGTTGGGTTATTTTCTGACTTTGTCAGTTGAACGACGTTTTTACCAGGTATGTGATCAAACATTTATCTCATTCATTTCTAATAGTTTTAAAGGATTATATACATCGTGCTTGCTTGAATTTTCATAGAACTGCAAGCCTAAAACACTCGACAGGGAAGGAAAGGGGCCACCATTATGGTTAGCATCATCATCATTAGTATTTATATTTATATAAATGTAGATCGATTTTTTTGTGCTATTCACCTTTCCATAGTTTTCAAAGTCTAGATATGTGTGTTTGAATGTGTAATAATCCAATTTTTTTATACTAATCAATTATATAGGAGACCCATATGTTTTTGAATTGAAAATAAATAAAATAAATAAACAAAATTATGTAAGCCCATGAGTGTTTTGGAATTTAAAAGGCCCAACTTCATCTTTCCCCTTTTGTTTTTCTTCTTTCACGTGAGAGATTTGAGGGAAAGATATTTTCTTTTGTAAATATCTCTCCACTTAACCAAATATCTCCCAAAATCGCTCCACTAAAATCTCACTCCCTAATTCTTTCACTAAATCCCTCCCCAAATCACTCACTTTGTTCCCAAATTACTTTTTCTCTCTCTTTAAACTCCCTTCCAAAAATTTTCTCACGGTAACAACATCAAGAGAGAGAGAGCTCACGGGAATAAGAGAAGAGAAGAGAGAAAGAGAAAGAAGAAGAGGGAAGGAGACGAGGCTTGGATTCTCTTTTGGATTTGGGATTTATAGTCTTCTTCCAACTAATTGGCAAGCATCTTTCCTCAAATTTTATTTCTTGATGGCATGAGTTATAAATAAGTTGATGGCATGAGTTGTAAATAAGTTGATGGCATGAGCTGTAAATTAGTTGATGGCATGAGCTGTAAATTAGTTAATGGTATGATCTGTCGTTTACATGATTGGTTTGTTAATTGCGTGGACCGTAAATAAATAAAACTTCATAACATGTTGTTCCATGGTTCTTCTTTTTTGCCTTCACTATATAATCATATACAATCATGCATTCCTATAGTATTTATTCCTCATTGTGGGATTATTATATTTCGGTGTATATATATACCTCTATATACCTGTAAAATAGTTTTTGTAACAAAAATTTTCAATAATATCTTTGTGATATGAACAGAGTTTTTAATATATTATATAAACAGTTTATATAAGAATATGTAATACAAGATGTTTTAACAACTTTAATTATTTCCATTATTTAACAAGTAAATGCTTTTATACAAAAATCTACCTTACACAAGTCTGAGGTAGATATTTAACTATTTTGTTTTTAGTTAGTCCATAAATTTTTTTTAGCATCGAAATAATTATCTATGATAATTTACTCTATGTTTAGTTGTTTTAGATTTCATTCTTTCTTTATACCATACCATGTTTGACATGCGTGACTTTATGAAAAAAAATTGTTACTTGATCACCTAGTTGTCTTCAATAGGAGAGACTGTGCATGAAGACGACTTCCATCAAAAATATGATTTATAAGCGTGTTTTCATAGCATGACTATGAGTTCAATATCGATATCTCGATATGATATTTTTCCTTGGCTATTACTATTATTATAGCATCGACTAGACGATGCACTCATTTGATTAGACATGTCCTGGGTCATGGTTATTTTTCATAGTTTTACGAAAGCCGTTCCACGGTAACTCTGTAGTTAGTACACAACATTTCATGCACAGTTACTTAGATTAAACAGACAAACATGGGGTTTAAAGGAGAATTGGATGAGGAATATAACATGTATATAAGCGGGCTTGTGCACATTCTTGATATCCTGGTATATATTTATAAAATAAGGGCCCATCCTGACTTGAAGCCGTGTTCCCGGGACGGTTTACGGAAAACCGATTTATATACATGAAAATATTCTTCTCTAATTCAAATAATGTTTAAGATAATAATAATTTGCTTGTGTGTTTTATGATTTGACCTTGTTTGATATCTATTATTAGCATTTTTTTATCATCATTAATTGAGTTCTTAATTTTTTCTTTATCCATGCCACATTACACTTACACATGCACATTTCCTTTATTTTACATGCTTGTTGGGAGTTTTCTGACTCCCCTGGGGTTTGCATGCCCCAGACTCGGGGACTGTTCTTTCTTCGCAGGATCGTGAGTACTTTGAGGGGTAAGCTCATCAGCAGTGATCACCATTCATTCCTTTCGATTCTCCATTTCACTTGTTTTAGGTAGTTATTTGATTGAGACTTTCCTGAAATCTCGTGTGGATCTTCAGACTATGAATGTTTTCTTTTCTTCCATTTTGGATAGTTATGGACTTTTCATAGACCTCTAAAATTTCAGATATTTCTTTATCTATCTGTTTTCTTTTATTATCTTGGGTACATGCTCTTTGGTAGTTTTAGCTTTATATCTGTATACAGGATGATCTAGAGGCGTAAATGCGACCGTATAGTTGTATTGTCGGCCGAGTCATGTTCCAAACTATTACATTTTGGAATTGGACGTGACAAGGTTTTATTGGTATCAGACCCAGGTTTAGGAATTGTTGTCTCATCCTATATACAAGTAGAAACTAAGATTGAGCCAAAAATAGAGCATGTATAGAATGAGTTTTTCCTTTCTGGAAATATGACCTTGACTCCCATTTCTCTGATTCTCAAGTCCTAATCTCGACCCCTCTCCTTTCAGGTGATCGCTATGGCCCCAACCCGTCGAGCCCCTGCTCCAGTTGTCCTTGAGGGACACCAAGTTGACAAGGCTCTTGCAAAAGCAATTAGGGACCTGGTAGCTCATAAGCATCAGAGAGATGAGCAGCGACAGGTTGCAAGGCCGAACAATGTGTCCGGTTTTTAAAAACTCAACCCGCAACACTTTTCTGGGACTGAAGGTGGATATGAGGCCAAGATGTGCTACAGACCATGGACCACCAATTAAGAGTAGCCAAGATACCAGACGAAGACCGAGTGGATATTGTGCAGTTGCAGCTCGTTAATGTAGCTAGGACCTGGTGGGACGCAGAGGAGGAGAAGCTGCCTAGGTTGATTTCATGGGAGATATTCCAAGAGAGTTTCCTAGAGGCATTTTTTCTGAAGACAGCTCGCCTTGAGATGGAGAGGCAATTTGTTATGCTGAGGCAAAGAGCTAGTACAGTAGATGAGTATGCAGCAGAATTTGCTAAGCTCAGTAGATTTTCCCCAGGGATGGTATCGAATGAGGTGGATATGGGATAGAGGTTCATGCAGGGTCAGAATTTTGAGATCCAAACTCAGATTTACAGTCAGAAGGGGATAAAGACTTATGCAGATGTCCTAGATGCAGCTCAGAAGGTAGAACGGCTGATTAGGATCATGAACTCAGTAAGGAGAGGGTCAAACAAGAGCCCTACAGGTCAGACTCGGGCGGTAACCAGCAAAAACCTTAGATAGGAGGAGCACCAGCCAAGCACCAGCAGACAGGGGTTTCGAGACCAACTCCACAACCAACCAACATGATCTGCCATTTCTACAGCAAGCCGGGGCACTTGATGAAGGATTACAGGTGAGCTAACGGGTTGTGCTTAGCCTGTGGGGTAGCAGATCATCAGATCACCGCTTGTCCTAGTAGGGGAATTTCAGGAGGAACTTTAGGTAGAGTGATAGTGCCAGCAGGCCAGACTAGACAGGGTGGACAATAATTGAGGCCACCACATCCCACTCAGCAGCAGATGTTTCGGGGACATCAGAGGGGTCAACAATTTCAAGGCTAGAGATAATGGAGAGGTCCTCATTTCTAGCACCCATATCAGCCACCTTATCAGTAGAGGCACCGAGGGTAATACGGTCAGTTAGCTCAGCAACAGCAAACACAAGGTCAGGTTATGACACTTACCGCTGAGCAAGTAGATGCATCTAGAGATGTAGTCACAGGTATCATTTTGGTTTATTCAGTCCCTACATTTACCCTATTTTATTCTTGGGAATCATACTGTTTTATATCTGCTCGATTCATTGCATGACACACCATACCATGTGATAGTTTAAAGGCAAGCTAGAATATCCATACTTGTAGCGGGGTGTTAATGTTTAGTAAGGAGTGTAAGAGATGTCCTATGGTAGTTTGCGGTAGGGAGTTATTTGCAGACTTGTTAGTGATTAACACTAATGGGTCCGATGTTATTTTGTGGATGGATTGACTCTACAACTTCCATGCGACGATCGACTGGCGACGTAGAAGCGTAGTGTTCAAGATACCAGGCCACCCAGAGTTTGAATTCATGAGTGGTAGCAAAGGGATGGAGCAACCAGAGTATCGAGCAGGCATAGATGGAGTATCAACCTGTATAAAGGTAGAGGAGAAGCCCATACCAGAAATTGTTGAGGAGTTCCTTAACATTTTTCCTGATGAGTTGTCGAGTCTGCCACCAGATCAAGATATAGAGTTCGTCATCAATATTATTCCAGGAGTTGCACCTATTTCAAAACCACCTTACCGAATGCCGTTAGTAGATTTAGAGGAGCTACGGAAGAAAGTTCAGGAGTATCTTGATAAGAAATTTATCAGGCTTAGTACTTTACCTTGGGGAGCACCAGTGGTGTTAGTGTCAAAGCCGGATGGTAGCCGAAGAATATGTATTGACTACTGGGAATTGAATCGGGTTACCATGAAAAATAAGTACCTAATTCCCAGGATTGATGACCTTTTTGATCAGCTCGAAGAAGCTCGGGTGTTTTCTAAGATAGAACTCAAGTCAGGTTATCATCAGTTGAATGTGAGGAAGGAAGACATACCCAATACCACATTCCGCACATGGTACGGGCACTATGAGTTTTTGGTGATGCCATTCGGAGTGACAAATGCTCCATCTACATTTATGAGCTTGATGAACAGGGTGTTTTTCTAGTATCTTGACTAGTTTGTAGTGGTATTCATTGATGACATTCTTGTATACTGCAAGACCAAGGAAAATCATGCAGAGCATCTAAGGACGGTGTTGGAAATCCTGCGGAAGGAGAAGCTTTATTGAAAATTGAACAAGTGTGAGTTTTGGCTAGAGCAAGTGTCATTCTTGGGGCATGTGATTTCAGGAGCAGGTATCTCTGTGGACCCGAAGAAGGTTGATGCGGTGTGTAGATTAGATCTGCCTACATCTGTGATAGAAGTGTGAAGTTTATTGGGCATGGCTGAATACTATAGGAAATTCATAAAGGATTTTGCTAAAATTACAGGACCACTTACTAGGCTAACTGAGAAGGAGGTCAAGTTTGTGTAGGCTCCAGAGTGTCAAACAACATTTGAGGAGTTAAAGGAGAAGTTGACGTCAGCACTTGTTTTAACAATCCCAGATGAGTCAGGAGGATTTGTAGTGCACACAGATGCTTCTGGTTTGGGTTTAGGTTGTGTTTTGATGCAACATGGAAAGGAAGTAGCTTATGCGTCTAGACAGCTAAAGACGCATGAGAGGAATTATCCAGTTTATGATCTTGAATTGGTGGCAGTTATTTTTGCATTAAAGCTATGGCGACACTATCTTTTAGGGTAGAGAGTGGAGGTGTACACAGATCACAAAAGTTTAAAGTATATCTTCACTCAGAAAGAGCTCAACATGAGACAACACAGATGGTTAGAGCTTATGGCAGATTATGATCTTGATTTACAATATCATCTAGGGCGAGTTAATGTATTGACAGATCATTTGAACAGGAAGCATGTAGCGATGAGTCTCATGAGATAGCGGGAGTTGCTAGCTGAGTTCTGGAGGATGAACATGGAGATTATATTGCCTAGAGCAGGGAGATAATTGATGAGTTTGCATTTACATTCAACTCTGGTGGACTGGATCAAGGCTACCTAATTCGAGGATGCTCGGTACCAAAAATTCAAGAAACAAGTGGAGTTTGGAGAGAGAGCTGATCTACAGATGCATGAGGATTGATCCTTGTGATTCTGTGGTAGGTTGTGTGTGCCTAGGGGCGATGTTAGAAGAGAGCTATTGGAGGAGGCGCACAGTTCAGTGCTTTCTATTCATCCAGGAGGCACAAAGATGTATTGGGACCTAAGAGAACATTACTGGTGGCCAGCAATGAAGATGAAGATAGCCCGATTTGTGTCAAAATGCCTAACATGTCAGCAGGTGAAGGCTGAGTATCAGAAAAAAGCCGGGTTATTACAGCCCCTTCCTATTCCCGAGTGGAAATGGGAACATGTTACAATGGATTTTATCACAGCTTTGCCGAGGAGCCAGAAGGGAAATAACACCGTATGGGTAGTAGTAGACCGACTCACCAAGTCGGCTCGCTTCCTACCATTTCGAGTTGGATAAATGACAGAGAGTTTAGCAGAGCTGTACATGAGGGAGATAGTATGTTTGCATGGGGTACCTGTTAGCATTGTTTTTGATAGAGACAAATGATTTTTATCACACTTTTGGAGGAGCTTGCATTAGTGTCTTAGGACTAGACTGAGTTACAGCATGGCTTACCACCCTCAGACAGATGGACAGTCAGAGAGGACTATACAGATTCTGGAGGACATGTTGTGGGCATGCATTCTGGATTTCAAGGGTTCTTGGGAAGACCACTTACACTTGGTAGAGTTTTCGTATAATAACAGTTATCAGGCTAGCATTCAGATGGCACCTTATGAGGCTTTATATCGGAGAAAATGTAGATCTCCTACCTGTTGGGATGCCTTGGGAGAGCGGTGTTTACTAGGTCCTGAGATGATAGTGCACATAGTAGATAAGATAAATACAATACGGGAGCGTCTTAAATTAGCTCAGGATAGACAGAAGAGCTGGCTGATGCTAAGAGGAGACCTCTACAGTTTCAGGTTGGAGAGCATGTTTTCTTGAGGATATCCCCAACTAGAGGAGTTATCAGATTTGGCAGTCGCGGGAAGCTTAGTCCACGTTTCATTGGTCCTTTTGAGATATTAGAGAGAGTAGGAGAGGTGGCGTACCGGCTAGCTTTGCCTCCATCATTGGAGGGAGTGCATGATGGTTCCACGTATCACAACTTCGATGATATTTGCGAGATGAGACCCACATCCTAAACATCGCAGAGCTTCAGGTTGGGACAAATTTATCATATGAGGAGAGACCGATGAGGATCTTGGATCGACAAGAGAAGGTCCTTAAGAGGATCTTGGGAACATCATGGACCTAGTGAGGCATCCTAGGAGCGAGAAGACGATATTCGTCATCACTATCCACATCTCTTTACTACCGGTGACCTTTAGTTCTTATATTGGTCGAATAAATTTTAAGGATGAAATTTTCTTTTGCTTAGGTTGGTAGGATATAGTAATCCAATTTTCTTATACTATTCAATTATATAGGAGGCCCATCTGTTTTTGAATTGAAAAAAATAAATAAATAAATTAACAAAACTATGTAAGTCCCATGAGTGTTTTGGAATCTAGAAGGCCCAACTTTATCTTTCCCCTTTTGTTTTTCTTCTTTCACGTGAGAGATTTGAGAGAAAGATATTTTTTTGTAAATATCTCTCCACTTAACCAAATATCTCCCAAAATCCCTCCACTAAAATCTCACTCCCTAATTCTCTCCCTAAATCCCTCCCCAAATCACTCACTTTGTTCCCTAATTACTTTTTCTCTCTCTTTAAACTCCCTTCCAAAATATTTCTCACAGTAACAACATCAAGAGAGAGAGCTCACGGGAATAAGAGAAGAGAAGAGAGAAAGTGAAAGAAGAAGAGGGAAGGAGACGAGGCTTGGATTCTCTTTTGGATTTAGGGTTCATAGTCTTCTTCCAACTAATTGGCAAGCATTTTCCTCAAATTTTCTTTCTTTTTCTTCTCTCTAAATTTTTATCTTCAGGTCAACATTTTTTTTTTTGCATCTTAAGATTTTCTTAGTTGAAACTTTTGTTGGGTTTTTCCTTCATTTATAAACTTAGCAATTCATTATATATTCATAAATCATGTAGAGGTAAGTTTTCGTTGTAAATAGATGGATAGCATTCGTAGTAATAAGTTGATGGCATGAGCTGTAAATAAGTTGATGGCATGAGTCGTAAATAAGTTAATGGCATGAGCTGTAAATTAGTTGATGGCATGAGCTGTAAATAAGTTAATAACATAATCTGTTGTTTACATGATTGGTTTGTTAATGGCGTGGACTGTAAATAAATAAAACTCCATAACATGTTGTTTCCACGGTTCTTCTTTTTTGCCTTCACTATATAATCATATACAATCATGCATTCCTAAAGTTTTTATTCCTCATTATGGGATTATTATATTTTGGTGTATATATACCTCTATATACCTGTAAAATAGTTTTTGTAACAAAAATTTTCAATAATATCTTCGTGATATGAACAGATTTTTTTAGTATATTATATAAACAGTTTATATAACAATCTGTAATACAAGATGTTTTAACAACTTTAATTATTTCTATTATTTAATAAGTAAATGCTTTTATATAAAAACCTACCTTACACAAGTCTGAGGTAGATATTTAACTATTTTTTTGTCAGTCCATAAAATTTTTTTTAGCATCGAAATAATTATCTATGATAATTTCCTCTATGTTTAGTTGTTTTAGATTTCATTCTTTCTTTATACCATACCATGTTTGACATGCGTGACTGTTTGCGGTGAAAGTTGATATTTTTATTGTCATTGAATTTATTACAACTTTAATCATTACAATAACCTCAAATGAATAAAAAAGTCGATCTTTTTATAAGATCTTCCTTTACAACGAAAATGGAAGATTACAATTCTTGTCAAACAAACACAGGGAAATCATTTATCGATCTTCTGCTTGTGCGGGATCTTTGCTTGTGTCGGGGTTTATTCGTGGACCGCCTTAGATTTGGATCCGGTTGATGGAATATTGGGCAGAGCTTCGTCTTTACCGAAGGGGTATTTGATTGAAGCGCTGAAATCGACCAGGCGAAATCAGAGCTCTTCTCGAGATTAAGACCAAGGCTTATCTTAAGGAACGAACAGACGGGACTCAGATCCTTCGATTAGCTCCTTCTTTATGCCGAAGTTTGTCGGGATCTGATTTGCCTTCGCTGAAATTCATGCTCCTTGACTCCTCAATCCAACAGCACCTCCACGTCTTGATAATAATTCGCCCCCCGGTGAAATGAGCCCCTAGGCCTGTATTTATAGGCTTCGGTTGGGGGGTTTTTAGATAAGAATGAATGATTCCTCCTTATCTTCAGTTAATAACTGATTGACCATGTTTGGGGATGATATCAGATCAGTTAGGAACCCGTGGAACAGATAAATCTCAAGAAAACCGCTCACAACCGTCGAAAACGCATCCGGGGATCAAAACAGCGTGGGTCGGATTACTGTAGTGCGGGTCAGATCACTGTAGCGAGGGTCGGACTGTAGCATGCAGATTGTTTAAGTCCGTTCCGCATGTGACGTTGTGCTAAGAGAATTAACCCACTTAGACTT
The DNA here is from genome assembly GCA_022839385.1 of Asparagus kiusianus. Taxonomy (NCBI): domain Eukaryota; kingdom Viridiplantae; phylum Streptophyta; class Magnoliopsida; order Asparagales; family Asparagaceae; genus Asparagus; species Asparagus kiusianus. The sequence continues at coordinate 8,525 of BQKN01057328.1, read as the reverse complement.
GGTGCTATGACTTTGAATACATAGACTTTACCATTTTTTACGCGAATATAGCACCCGGCAACGCGTATTAGGCGCTGACTCATCCCTACTTAGGATTTGGGATAAAAGTTCTCAGACTTAAATTCTGGTATCTTCTTTAATCGGTGAAAGACCAAACCGGTAATGCGTATTAGGCGTTGACTTTTCCCAGTTTAGGATTCGGGATAAAATTCCCCACGCGTATAGGGTACGGATTATGATGTTATTAATAACAACCTGCCGCAATGTCGAATATATGGGCTTTTGTCCTTTTTACGGCTAAAGACTAACCGGTAACACGTGTTAGGCGCTGACATATCCCTACTTAGGCTTCAGGATCAAATTCCCCAGACTGGGATTCTGCTGTCTTTTTTAATCGGTGAAGACTAAACCAGCAACGCGTATTAGGCGTTGACTTATCCCTACTTAGGCTTCGGGATAAGATTCCCCATGCGTGTGAAGCACGAATTTTGGTGTTATGAATAACAACCTGCCATAATGTCGAGTATGTGAGCTTTTGTTCTTTTTATGGTTAAGAACTAACCGGCAACGCGTGTTAGGCATTAACTTATCCCTGCTCAGGATTCGGGATAAAATTCCCCATGCGTGAAAGGCATGGATTTTTATTGCTACGATACTGAATACTTAGACTCGGTCGTTTTTACGGGAACGAACCACTTAGCAATGTGGGTTAAGCGCTGACTCATCCCTACTTAGGCTTTGGAATAAAATCCCCATACATAAAAGACATGGATTTTGGGAGGGATTTAGGGAGAGAATTAGAGTGTCTTCTCTTGGGGCAAAGAAGAACCCGATGCGGGATTTTATATTTTATCTCCCAACGCTGAAGAGGAAGAATTTTATATTCTATCTCCAGTCATAAAAGAAAACTCAAAGTGGGATCTCCACTTCAATAATCTGGGAAGGTGAAACTAAGAGTGGGATCTCAATAATCTGGAAAGGTGAAACTAAGAGTGGGATCTCCACTCTGAGAATCAAAAAGATTCGAATAATCCTAACTGTCGGAAGGTTTGATTATCGAACTAAAGGTGGGTTTCTCGTTTATCGAGAGTGAATTATGGTTTTGACTTTAACTGTAGGAAGGTTTGGCTAAGCAGGAGTTTGAGGTGACCCTAAATGTAGGAAGGTTTGATCATTTGATTTGAAAGTGGACCTCTCGTTCATTGGAGGAATCGAAAGGGGATTTTGGTTTTGGCCCTAACTGTAGGAAGGTTTGACCAAGCGGGAGGTTTGAGACGACCTAACTGTAGGAAGGTTTGATTGCTCGATTTGTGGATCTCTCGTTCATTAGAGGAATCGAGAGGGGATTTTGGTTGTGGTCCTAACGGTAAGAAGGTTTGACCAGGTAAACAGTGGGAGTGGGAGTACAAATCACAGTGGGAGTGTTGACTTGTACCGATTACTCAATGAGGATTCTTGGTGTCGAGTAATAAGAACTTAACACGAAGGGGTTTGAAAATTCATCAAGGACATTAAAATCCGGAGTACCATATCCGGACTCTAACCATGAGGATGTTGAGTGCACAGATACATCGAAAGTTTGAGTGGATTTAACCAAATAAAATTTTGGTTGTCCCACCGTCAATTAGTCTGATCGGTAGGGGATTTTTGTGGTGAAAGACTGTGAGTCGTTAATAAAATAGTGTTCGGAAATCACAGTGGGAGTTTAGTATTTATCACTTTATTCGTAATGATCGGGTTATCCCTAAGAATATTACATTTAATATTTTTTCGGGAACTTTCCGTTACATGAATTATCCATCCCCAGCTTTCTTTGAAAAACTGGGTCCAATGAGGAGTACGTTGTCCTCAGTCGCATGTTCGGGTTATTTTTAGGAATATAAGATTCTCTAAGAACTTCCCGTGAAAGAAAGGAAACAGTTTAGACTCATATACCTGTTGGAGTATTGAGAAGCAGTTTGTACTCGTATACTCTTCGGAGTGTTGAGAAGCAGTTTATACTCGTATACTCTTCGGTGTCTTAAGAAGCAGTTTATACTCGTATACTCTTCGGAGTCATGCCGTTCTCATTTGGCTTATCCTAGCATTACGACGCCAGCTTCAATCAAGGTCTGGATGCTACTTTTGAGAGCAAAGTATTCCTTGGTGGGATGAAGGACCCTCCTATGGTACGCACAGTACTTCGGATCTGCAGTGTTGTCAGCTTCCTCCTAGTTCGTGATAGGTGGTAGCTTGATCTTGTTGTTTTTAAGGAGGAACTCGAAAATGGCTGGAACATCTTCGTCCTTGAAAGAGTACTCTTTTTGGAGTCTCGGACCTGAAGTCTTTTGCAGTCTCCGGGATTTTTGTTGTGACGTTTGATTAGCATTAGTAGCTGTTGCAGGTGCCTTCCCCTTGCCACGGGAGACGGCGCTTGAATTCGGAGGATTAGCCATCGGTTGTCTTCTCTCGGCCTGTTTCCTTCTGAGGAAGCGTTCGGCCCGCTCTCCACGCATCTTCAGCTCTTTCCAAGTATTGGAGGGTGCTATTCCCATGACTTCCAACACATCCAAAGAGAGATTGTTGTGACAGGTTTGGAGGATGAAGTCCTCTGTAATCGGATCTCGACAGTTCATCGTTTTATTCCAGAAGCGTTTGACGAAGTCGTCGACTGTCTCGTCGTCTTCTTGTTTCTCATCGAAGAGTGTTCTGATTGACACCTCGGCGTCATCATCAAAGAAGTGAGCGAGGAACAGATTCTCTAGGTCGTCCCAGCTGTTGATGCTTGCAGACTTGAGACGGCGGTACCAATCGAAGGTGGGCCTACGAAGGGTGCCAATGAATGACCGAACCATCAATGCTTCATTATCGAAGATCATACCCAAGTAGGATTTGAAGTAGATCAGGTGTTGAGTGGGCAAACCCTTCCCATCAAACGATATGAAGTTAATCAAGTTGAACTTCACCGGGTATTCTATTGAATTCCACTCTCTTGGATAGGGACATGGAATGCCGGTCCTTTTCACCTCTCGAGCAGACATTAGAGCGTTGATCTTGCTCTCGAGATCCTTCATTTTTTCATCCTCGCCCATATCATGCTTCGGATGATTTCTGAGAAGAACAACGGGGCTACCCCCAGTGTTATCATCATTGGCGGGACCACCCCCGGTGTTGTTGTCTTTAGCGTGGTCACCCCCAGTGTTCTAGTCAACGGGAGGGTTCTCAGTATTGAGACGTTCATCCACATCTGAATCGCTACTTGCTTGGTCAGCAAGGTTACGACGGCTGGATTCACCGAACTGATTGGAAGAGCCCGAATTTGTTGGTCATGCTCTTCCCTCATCCGTACCATAGCCATTTCCATTTTAATCTTGAATGCCTCTTTCTGCTTAGTTAAAGCATCCTCGAGAATTCTGGCGATTTGCTCGGTGTTGATCATGAGTGCCTCGTGGGATTGTCTTGGGCTGGACACCGTTTTGTCAGAAGCGACTGCAGAGTTGGTGTCTGATGCTTTATCATCCGAGGATAATCCCCTTTGCAATTTCTGATAATCTCTTTGTCTAATGGTTCCCGATCGTAACTGGGTTAGACGATGCGATATAAGCGGGTCATAGCTAGAAGGTCGAATCAACTTTCCCTTATCAACCACATTAACTATGACTGCAGATTGTTTGGGTCCGACCGCTTCCAGCTGGAGTCGAGACATCATTTGGGCTATTCCCAAGTTAACTTTTCTTCCTGGAGAAAAGTCGGGGCTAGAATCACTTGAAACAATCGTGGACTTTTCCTTATTGACCATATTGATGGTAACTTTCGGGAATTCGTCATCTCGAACAGCCGATCGTTTCTTGCGAAAGCGCTTTGGTTTGGACTTAGCCGTTCCGTTAGAGATCCTCTCGAATACCGAGACCCTCTACAGAGCTATCTTGGGACAGCTACCCGTTGATAATACTGCCCTAATAAGTTCAGCGCACGGGCAGTGAGATTTTATTTCTCGGGTATATCTCTTCCGAGACTTGTTCATACCCCCAGCCCGATAGTACAACTCATTGGTCATATGACCGGAGCAACCTATCGTGTGTTGACACGACTCCCCTGGTATAACGTTGTCATTATCAGATAAATACATTTCTTTCAGGGGATTTTCCGCTTTATTAGCATTCTCAAGAGTCACGTATTTAGAACTACGCTTTTGGGAGCGCAGGATCTCAACAGGCTCCTGGTTTTGGATACACACCCCCAAGCGAGTGGAAACCGGAGTTTTCCTTTTATGAGAAGGCTTGAAATTGTTGCGAGGGCGTGCGCGACCCCCAGCTCGACGAGTCGCTTGGTGTGCAGTCACCGGACCCAAGCGTTCTTCGACCAGAACTTTGCCTCGATTCTCTTGCAAAGGACCGAGGCAATCAACCATCCTCACCTTGAATCGGGTCAAATCCATACTGTCGTGGGGCATCACTGGAGGTGCAGAACTTGAAGGGATCGACGAAACAGGTATAGAACGTCTTCTGCCTTGATCCTGGCGCGGGTCAGATTCGGGTGACCCGCGGCTTGGAGGGTCGGATTTGAGTGACCCGTAAAGTGGAGGGTCAGATTTGAGTGACCCGCAAAGTGGAGAGTCAGATCCGGGTGACTCGCGTGCTGGAGGGTCGGATCCGGGTGACTCGCGTGCTGGAGGGTCGGATCTGGGTGACCCGCAAAATAGAGGGTCGGATTTGAGTGACCCACGCGCTGGAGGGTCAGATTTGAGTGACCCGCGATTCGTTGGGTCGGATTTGAGTGACCCGTGGCTCGGCAGGTCGGATTTGAGTGACCCGCGACTTGACGGGTCGGATTTTAGTGACCCGTGTTTTTTGATCTTTTCGGCCGCTGTCTTGGACTTTGGCCTCCATACTTTGTGCAGTCTTGGTGGCTCCTTTTCCACTTCTTCCTTCTGCAATTTTTTGCCTCTTGCATAAGAATTCACGCGTACGCAAGCAACGTACGGCGTTTCAGGATCCGTTCTTTGAGCGTAGAATGTGTCCTTTTGACGCGGATCCATTAATTTATCGTTGGCTTGGAGAAAAGGCCATTTGTTAGATGTTGAGTGGGTTAGTACCTTCTGGATTTCAGATCCGCTTCGTAGCGAATCCCGTCAACTGGCTCCAAAGCCTTAGCAAGTCGACGCGCAAGTCGTTGGTGTTGCCTTTGATGTGCCCTCTTCGATAGGATTAACGTGGATCCAGTGACTATCTCCTTGATTGAGGAGGAGCTCAGATCTGTAACTGTGACTTCATTGGAGGCTGAAGGGGCGTTGTGAGATGCAGCCATTGCAGCAACGGGGGCGTTGATCTTCCAGCGCTTACAAAGGGCGAAAGATCTGGAGGAGGACGACAGATACTTCTCGAACTTTAGTTAGTTGAACTCGTATTTGACCATTTCTTCAACCGGGATGTGGATCCGAGGTTGCGACATAACAGCTTCGGTAGTGAAGCTGTTGGCTCCCACTGTGGTCACCAGCTTGTTTGCGGTGAAAGTTGATATTTTCATTATCATCGAATTTATTACAACTTTAATCATTATAATAAACTCAAATAAATAAAAAAAGTCGATCTTTTTATAAGATCTCCCTTTACAACAAAAATGAAAGATTACAACTCTTGTCAAACAAACGCAGGGAGATTGTTTATCGATCTTCTGCTTGTGCGGGATCTTTGCCTGTGCCGGGGTTTATCTGTGGACTGCCTTAGATCTGGATCCGATTGATGGAAAATTAGGCAGAGCTTTGCCTTTACCGAAGGGGTATTTGATTGAAGCGCTAAAATCGACCAGGCGAAATCAGGGCTCTTCTCGAGATTAAGACCAAGCCTTATCTCAAGGAACGGACAGACGGGAATCAGATCCTTCGAATAGCTCCTTCTTTATGCCGAAGTTCACCGGGATCTGATTTTCCTTCGCTAAAATTCATGCTCCTTGACTCCTCAATCCAGCAGCACCTCCACGTCTTGATAATAATTTGCCCCCCGGTAAAATTAGCCCCTAGGCTTGTATTTATAGGCTTCGGTTGGAGGGTTTTTGGATAAGAATGAATTATTCCTTCTTATCTTCAGTTAATAACTGATTAACCATGTTTGGGGATGATATCATATCAGTTGGGAACCCCTAGAATAGATAAATTCCGAGAAAACCGCTCAAAACCGTCAAAAATGCGTCCAGGGATCAAAACAACGCGGGTCGGATTACTGTAGCGCGGGTCGGACTGTAGCGTGGGTCAGTTTGAGATACCTTTGGTATTTTGGTCTTAACTCTCTCGTCCGACCATGGATTGAGCTGATTCAAGATGCGTTGCAAAGGTAACAAAAATACCTACAACATTTATCTTTTGAGTTTCTTCAGATTAAAATTGTAGCATGGTCCAAAATGTCTATCCTTTGTGCAGGCCACTTTGAGGTGTTTAACACTTTCTGACTTCTCCGGACTTGTATTACGTAATTTGTCATTTTGTTAAATTGTACACTCCAATGACTCACTTTGTATATTCACTAGCTTCTATAGGGCCAGATAATCTTTTCCTGACTTGAATGATGATGCTTATCGTCTGCATTTCGTCTCGAGATGTCTGTAGGAACCTACAGGCATTTTTATACGCCTACACTAACTTTATGAAAAAAAATTATTGCTTGATCATCTAGTTATCTTCAATAGGAGAGACTGTGCTTGAAGACGACTTCTATCAAAAATATGATTTATAAGCGTGTTTTCATAGCATGACTATGTGCTCGATATCGATATCCCGATATGAGATTTTTCCTTGGCTATTATTATTATTATAGCATCGACTAGACGATGCACCCATTTGATTGGACATGTTCTGGGTCACGGTTATTTTGCAGAGTTTTATGGAAGCCATTCCACGGTAACTCTATGGTTAGTGCACAACATTTCATGCATAGTTACTTAGATTAAACAAACAAACATGGGTTAATAAAGGGGAATTGGACGGGGAATATAACATGTATATAAGCGGGTTTGTGCGCATTCTTGATATCCTAGTATATATATATGAAATAAGGGCCCATCCTAACTTGAAGCCGTGTTCCTAGGACGGTTTACGGGAAACTGATTTATATACATAAAAACATTCTTCTCTATTTCAAATAATGTTTAAAATAATAATAATGTGCTTGAGTGTTTTATGATTTGACCTTGTTTGATATCTATTATTAGCATTTTTTATCATCTTTAATTGAGTTCTTTTTTTTTCTTTACCCATGCCACATTACACTTACACACGCACATTTCCTTCATTTTACATGCTTGTTAGGAGTTTTCTGACTCCCCTGGGGTTTGCATGCCCCAGACTTAGGGACTGTTCTTTCTTAGCAGGATCACTACTGCAAAGGGGACTATTAGCGACGGACAAATCCATCGCCAAAAGTCAAAAATCCGTCGCTAAATGTTTTAGCGACGGAAAAATAGAAATTCCGTCGCTAAAAAGCCGTCACTATTACCAGGGTAGGTAAAGACACTTTTAGCGACGGCCTATCCGTCGCTAAAAATCACCGACGGTTATATAGCGACGGAAAATCCGTCGTTTATGTATAATTTTATGACGACGGTATTTTCCGTCACTATATATTTAACCGTCGCTATATTTATTGGCGACGGATAGGCCGTCGCCAAAATCTATACTTTTTGGCAACGGTAATCTCCGTCGCCAAAAGTTGTATTAGTGCATGTTTGGTGTGTCAGTTTTCCGTCGCTAAAAGATCTTTTAAAGACGGATATTCCGTCGCTAAAAGTAATCTGAAATTTAAAAAAAAAAAATTTTGAAAATTTGAAATTCATGTACAATATATTTCACAACAATAACATGTACAATAAATTTACACAACACAAGCACATATAACACATATTTCATTCTCACGCATATATAACAATTATTTCACTAAAAACATAATAAATATCCCAACATTATAAATGTTATTTATACAGCACACCCATTGTTTTCAATGTTAAAACAAATAAAATCAGTCCCGATCATCATCATCCTCATCACCAACTCCACCTTATCGAGAAGTCCCAGCCTAAAAATATAAATAAAACGTTATAGAGCAATACGTACATCATCAAAAACTGAATTTTACAGTAAAGTAACAAATTATAAAACAACAAGGCATGACATGCAAGTATAGCAATAATAGAGTATCATGGCATATTCTTACATGTTATATGATTCAGAGAGAGTATCATGGCATATTTTTATGTATTATACGCAAGCACGCACATGTTTTTAACAACGCACGCACACACTCTAACCTCACCCGCACACACGCACGCACCCGTACCTATCTCCACCAACACGCACACACGCACGTACGAGTACCCAGCTCAACCCAATCCCCACACTTCCCCCTCGCCCACCACGACCAAACCCAACATCAAGCACGCATATAACGACCACGACAATACAACACATGCAACACCACAACACAACAATAACAACACCACCACCACCACAATAACAATCCCCCAACCCCACCCACGAACCAACCAAACTCCTACCCCCC
>BQKN01057327.1:3303-17544 GCA_022839385.1 Asparagus kiusianus | reverse complement strand
TTCTCTTGGCTTTGGGGTTCCTATAAATACCCCCACATATCCTCAGTCCTAAATTAATCAAGAGAATTGTTTAAACAAGTTTAAGGGTGTTTAAGTTTGTTTAAAGGTGTTTAAAGCCTTGTTTCAAAGTTTCGGTTTGTGTTTACAAAGGAGGAAGATCACGTTGTCAATTGAGGGATTCATCCTCAATCTTCTTCATCCTCTCTTTGTGTTTATAGAGAAGTTTTCCTAACTCTATTCTCTAGCAATTTGTTTTGATTTTCATATTACCATTTGTTGCTAGTTTGTTAATTGAGTTAGAATTTATTTATATCTCATTGTACACACACAACCATTGAGCTTATTGTATATTCATACTTAGTATATTTTGGGTTGTGGGATTGTGTGACATTGAGAGTGAGCCTACATTGTGTTCTCATCTATTGTAGAGAACGATTTATTTGTATTGATCTTTCATTGTGAGATCACTTGTATTACACTAGTACACCAAGAGGAGTGTGTGGTGAGGACGGAGTCGATACCAAGAGGAGTGGCGTCGGTTGCCTAGTGAGAGGTGATAATTCCGAGCACTTGAGGGAGTCGATACGTGAGGACCAACTCTTGAGGTGGTAGTTAGTGTAGTTACATTATGAGATTGTAGACGTTGATCGGTGAGCGTTGAAACCGATATTGTGTGGTGTAAGCGTTTTCGGGTGATCGTTGAAAACCCGGTGTGATAGTGGATTTCTCCCCGGGAGTGGGGAGCGGAGACGTAGGACGGAAGGTCCGAACTCCGTGATCATTTGTTTGTGTTTGAGTTGCATTGGCGTTCATTTATACTTGTGCTCATTGCTTATATCGCCTATTGCATCTAGTTTATTTCATCCACTATATTGTTCACCCTTGTGTTATTTATATATCCTTGCACATATATTATTCATATCTCTTGTGCTAGGATATATTTATTAATAAGTTTTAAATTGGCATAAATCGGATTAGATTAGCATAAACCCTATTCACCCCCCTCTAGGGTTCCTTCCTAGCGGCATTAGGGTACTTTCATTGTTCTGGTTCACGCGTGAAGAGAAGGGTTTCGTTGCAGGCCCACCCGAATATATATTGAAGCTATAAATATAGTTGTATTTGTGCCCTAGGTACGTGCGCAAAACAGGGGGGAGAAAAGCGACGTGCAAAAGCTTCGTACAGAGGGGGAAACAGTGATTTTCGACTGTACTTGGTGAAGAACAACAACGACCTTTTGAGAGGGTTTTTGGCATTCTCTTTGTGAGAGATTTGAGAGTTTGTGTGAGGGTTTAATTTGTGTGATTGTAAACCCTATTTGTATTCTCTCTCTAATAGTAGATCTCCCCTCTCCTTGCCCCGTGGACATAGGCAATTTGCCAAACCACATAAAATTGGTTGTCTCGCTATTTATGCGATTTGTAATAGCTTATTTAGGTTCTCTCGACAGGTCAGTCCTAGAATAGATGAGAGGAAGAGCTGATATCCCACTTTGTTAAGATATTTTACTTTTGGTTTTGTTTACTTGGTGAAACATGAATTCCTATTATGATCTTACTATCTTGTTGTGCTGAGGTGCTGCCGAAATTTTCGCTGCGCACAACAAGTGGTATCAGAGCCTGAATTTTAGATCTAGGGTTTTGGAATTAGGTGGAAGAAGATTCTTGTGTGAAGTTTGGTTCTTGGAGTTCTAAGCTTCGGTGGAGATAGTAATAGGAGTTGCCGTTAGAGATTTTACTTTCCTAGTGTGAACATGAGATTTATTTAGAATCCGATCTAGGGTTTAGTTGGGTAATTCTTAATTTCTATCAAAGTTTGATTATTTCTCAACAACTTGGAGTTAGTTTCAATGGGAGAAGAAGGTGAAAGCAGCAAGTCGATGGCGAGTACAGTTCAAGTTGGTTTTTAGAACACCAAAATTAGTATGGTGAAGTATGATGGTAAATCAACTTTGGTTTATGGATGAGCGACATACAAGATGCGCTTAATGCTCAGAACTTGGAGGAGACCATCATGGTCCACGAGAGATCACCAAAATATGAAGATGCGATATGAGAAAAGATGAATAGGAACGTTTGTGGGGGTGATCAGGTCCTGTTTGGAACAGAAGCTAAAGTGTGATGTGATTGGGGTTACGTCTGTAATGAAGACGTGAGAAATTCTCAACAATAAGTATCTTACGAAAAATGTTAAGAACAGATTGCATTTATTATGAAGATTATTCAGATTTCAGATGTCCCAAGGCACCTCACTAGCGGCTCATGTGAATAACTACACTAAGTTGTTGTCGGACTTGACGAATGTTGATGAGAAGATATCTGATGAGTACAAGACTATTATCTTATTGGTCTCCTTACCGGATTAGGAGTATGACACCTTTATGCTCACTTTGTTGAACGGGAGATCTTCTATCAACTATAGTGAAGTTAGTAATGTATTGATAAATTATGATTTGAGGAGGAAGGATAAGGAGACTTCCCGTACTAGTACTTCAGGCGATGCCTTGTCGACAAGAGGTAGAAGCCCATATCCGAAAGGTGGTAATAGAGGAAGGTCAAGGTCAAGAGGTCGTCACCAGCCAGGAAAGAACCAATGTGCATTCTGCAAGGAGTAGGGACATTGGAAAAAAGATTCATTGCTAAAAAATTAGGCATTCTAGACGAAAAATTCTGTCTAGGATACACAGAATTCCGTCTAGGATGCGTATCCTAGACGGAATTCCGTCTAGAATACCCGTCTAGTTTATTTCCGTCTAGAATGCATTATTCTAGACGGAAATTCTGTCTAGAATACATCCTAGACGGAATATTCTAGACGGAATTTAAAACCGTCTAAAATACATCCTAGACGGATTATTCTAGACAGAATTTCCGTCTAGAATAATGCATTCTAGACGGAAAAATTTTTCTTCTAGAATGAGTATTCTAGACGAAAATTTTCGTCTAGAATACTCATTCTAGACGGAAATTGATGTTTTTTTATTCTCTTTTATTTTTTTAAAAAAAGGTATCCTAGACGGAATGTGAGCATCCTAGACGGAATTTCCGTCTAGGATACTCTGCTACAATAGTTTTTTTTTTCAGAATCTACTTTGGATGCATATACACAATATTGAACAAAAAAAAATTATATTCATATCCAACACAATCTAATTATATTCCAATATCAAATCAAATTATATTCAAATAATACATTCATCAAAATACTAGAAAAAAATTATTTACAAACTTTTACATTAATTATTTATACGAATTCACATAGGATTTTCCCTTCGCAATCAACTCATCATCATCACCACTCTTCCTATTAAGCCCAAGCCTATTCTTCCTTGCCTCTTCCTCTTCAACGTCTTCCTCGCCTTTGTCAGAATGATCGTATGTATCTTCGCTTTTCACCTTCTTGGAACGAAAAAAAACATTAGATCTCTCAGCCTGACACAAAGCTTTAAGCAATGTACCTTTGATCCGCAGAAAAATGAAAATGACATTTCAATATCTACTAGGAAACAACATTTTGTAACGGCTAACAGTGATGGGTACATGAAAATTGTGGTTACAAGACAATATTATGACAAAAAACAAATGATATATTGCATCCCTTAGGTAGAACTATGTAGGCATCAAAAATTGCCGATAGGTCCCCGAACATAGCTCGGTGTCAACGAGCGGCGATCGAACGTCACTACCCGGTTCACAAGAGCTCAAATGACGCCGGTGAGCGACTGAAGCAAACCGACGGATTACGTGAACCGACAGAATGTCAGAATCGCAAGGATACGGGTTGACCGAAAACCCCGCTATCACTGCAATCAGATCAACGCCCGCTGCGCCTCGACCACCCCACAGATAATCCAACCATCGGGGCTTACAGAGCTCGCCGTCACGATTCCAACGCATCCGAAATCACCCAAATCCGAGTTCGGACAAAAAGTCAACGGCGAGTCAACGGCGGGACAACGGCACAGCCCCGGGCTGAACCGGGGACACACGAAGCTGTCTCGGCTGGCTCGAGACACCCCATGGGGGGTGTCCCGGCTTGGCCAAGACACCCCTAGGGGGGTGTCTCTCCTCTTAGGGGTGTCCATATCAGCCCCCCCCTCTCCTTTTGGCTATAAATAGCCCCCTAGGCCTCCTTTGTGAGGGGCTCTTGATTTTGGCGCTGATTTAGCTCTTGGAGAAGAATTTCCGGTCTTGGGATTATCCTCGAGATCTGAAATTCTAAAGTCTGAAGCGGCGAAGCCCTGCTGGAGGGAGGAGTCAGAGTTTCTTCATCAAGGTACATTCACCCCCCCTCTCTGATCCTTAGTGTTGCTCCTTTGCGGTGACACTAAGAAGAGCTATTATCTCGTTTTAGCCGAGATATACGCTTATAACCTCTAGATCTTGCGCGGATCGACGAGGTTCTGTTTCTATATCCTACGCGGATAGACGAAACTCTGCCGGATTTTATCGGCAAGGATCTTGAAGAGTCGGCGGTCCACGGACATCGACGTCCCCGTCACAGGCTAACAACCCACGCAAGCGAGACCGTACCAAACCGGGCTCTCGTGTTTATTTTCGTTTAAGTTGTAAATCCTTTTTGTTTTCATTTAAACTCTGTTGTAACGCTCAAAGTTGTAACAGATCTCGAAAAAGAGAACAAGTAATGAAAACATCAACTTTTACCGGAAACAAGCTGGCGACCACAGTGGGAGCCGCCGACCTCGCTGCCGAGATCGGAGTGACGCAACCGGCCTTCAAGATCCGGGTGAATGAAGAGATCGAATACGAATTCGATCAGAAGAAGTTCGAAGAGTACCTCTCCTCCTCCTCCTCCAGATCTGCCTCTCCGCACCGGCGCAGGAGGAATTCATCTCCAAAAAGGGCTCGCGGGATCTCCAACTCCTCAATTCAAGACCCCGCCGTCGCTGCCACTACACTTGCACCACACAACGGCCTTGCGTCGATCAGTGTGGTCAAGAACGTAGATCCAACCGCCACAAAGGCGATAGGTGATGCTGCCCCAACTCCATCAAAGAGAGCGCTCCAAAGGCGTCGTCAACGTCTCGCTCAACAGCTGGCCAAGGCCAAGGAGTCAAAGGATGGAGTGCGCTATGCAGAGGACTTGAAGTCGAGGCAGCGACAAGAGCAGCGGCAGGTAATCAACTTCCCCTCCAAATCAGGAGCAAATGAGTGGATCCGCGTCAAGAGGAACCGCTCTACGCTCGAGGAGCGAATCAAGAAGCGCCGTGCTCTGCTTACACATGCCCGGCTCCTCCTAAAGAAGGCAGAGGAGATGCAGAAAGAATCGGCGGTCAAAACGCCATCCAAGAGCAAATCGGTGTGGGTGCCCAAGGCAAACCCAACACCTCAAACCAAGAAGGGCAAGATTATCGCCCAGAGTTCAACCAAATCAGAGCCTACTCCTCCCGTACCGGCACCCTCAACAGGGCCAGGTAAAAAAGGGGATCATTCAAGATCCCAGCTTCCTTTGACGAGTCGTCTCGGTCCCTTACAGGAGAACCGAGGCAGAATACCCGTCAAAGAACGGCTGGGACCATTGAAAGGTCCCCAAACTAAAATCCAGACTGGGGGTGGAATCAATCCCCCCAAGAATATTGACAAAGGGAAAGCCCCTATCACCGGCCGCACTGAATTGCGAGCCGAACTGAAAGAGCCCGTTCAATTTCTACGCTCCCAAAAGCGTAAAGTTGAACGGGCCACTCTTGAAAAGTCTAACCAATTTTTGCATTCCCAAAGGGAAACACACTCGTCTGAGGATGAGCGTGCTATACCGAGGGACATCCGCCAGCACTCTGTAGGTTGCTCCAGCTATCAAGCTGATGAGCTGTACTACAGGGCTGGGGGTGCGGAAAAATCTCGAAAGAGGTACATGCAGGATATGGAGTCCCACTGCCCGTGTGCCAACATTATCAAGGCAGTGTTATCCGAGTGTTGCTGTGATCAGACCCCAACAAGAATCTCGGTGTTCGAGAGACTCTCCAAGCCGAAGCGTTTCCACAAGAAGAAACCGCTCCGCCGAGAGGATGAATACTCAAAAGTATCAGTCAACATGACCGGCAGAGGGGGATCAACACCACGTCTCAACGTGGATCAGCTTGCCGAAGCATCCCGATGCATGACATGGTTACGGTCGGGAACCATCAAACGGAACACTTACCTAAGAGTACACAAGGGACTTTCCCTAGAAGAGGAGGAATCCGATGCTGATTCTGATACCTGCTCCGCCGTCGCATCCGATGACACGGCTTCAAGTGCAGGCCAACCTTATGAGTCGCTCATGATCAGCGCCGAGCAAATGTCGAAGATACTTGAAGAAGCCCTAGCCAAGCAAAAGGAAAGCTTCAAATTTGAAATGGAGATGGCCATGCAGCGGATGAGGGAGATGCACGATCAACAGATTGCGGCGATGACGGTTCACCAAGGAGAACCGAGCCAACGCAATCCAGAGGAGCATGAACGGGAAGCGGATAATGTCAACATTCCTCCCGTCAACACCAACACTGGGGGTGGTCCCGCAGAAGAAAATGCAAAAGAGGACCACGCCGCCTCTCCCAGAAGCCACTCGAAGACTGAGACGAGTGAGGACAGGAAGATGAAAGACCTGGAGAGCAAGATCAATGCATTGATGAACGCTCAGGAGGTAAAAAGATCCGGTATACCCTGCCCATATCCGAGGGAGTGGGAATCGATCCCATATCCGGCAAAGTTTAATTTAATTAACTTTACGCCGTTTGATGGGAAGGGTTCCCCTACCCAGCACTTAATCTACTTTAAGTCTCATTTAGGAATCATTTCCGGAAATGAGCCCCTCATGGTGCGGTCATTCGTCGGCACTCTTCGCGGAGCTGCCTTCGATTGGTACCGCCGTCTCAAGCCTGGGAGCATCAACGGCTGGGATGACATGGAGGACATGTTCCTAACAAACTTCTTTGATGATGACACCGAGGTTTCGATCGGCACGCTGTTCGACGAAAAACAAAAGAACGGCGAGACGGTTGAAAACTTCGTGAAAAGATTCCGGAACAAAGCTATGAATTGCAGGGATCCGGTCAGCGAGGATTTCATCCTTGAAACCTGCCACAACAACCTCACGCTCGATATCCTTGAAGCCATGGGAATGGCGCCGTCCAAAACCTGGAAGGACTTGAAAATGCGGGGAGAGCGAGCCGAACGGTTCCTCAAGAGGAAAAAGGCAGAGAGAGGGCAAATTCCCAACAATGCCCCACAACCAAATTTTACCCCCAAGGGTAAAGGGAAGGCACATGCAAATGCGGTGGTCGCAAATCAGGTCTTTGAGGTGCAAGCACAGCCGCAGCAGCCTCAACAGCCCCAGCAACCGCAACAGCAACAACAGAGGGCGCCTCAACAACCCAGGTGGCAACAACAGCCCCAGAAGCAAAAGGTTGGAGAGCCAAGGTTCCCAAAAGTTTACTCATTCAAAGAAGATGAAATCCCCGGTATTTTCAAATACCTCGTGGAGAACAACAAGATCAAACTGCCGCCAATTCAGGATCAGGAAGATGCCAAGAGGGTCAACGATCCGAAATATTGCGCATTCCACCGAGCGGTGCACCATCCTACCAAGGTGTGCTACGCTCTCAAGGATAAGATTCAGGCCCTGATCGATGTTGGGGTCATCACCATGAAACAGCCCAAAGAGAAGAAGGTGGGTGCAAACACCGTGTCCATTAGCTTTGGATCCGTACCCTCGAGTTGGTTCCAACACGAGTCAGTGATCAAAGCAGCGGTGAAGACAGTGAACGATGATCCACACCAGCAGCGCCAGAAAGGGCTTGTGCCACATACAGCCCCAAATGGCGAGATCTTGTGGGTTCATCCGGACTTGATCGCAGATGAACAGTGGGCCGGGACCTCTTCCACAAAGAACAAGAAGAAGTCGAAGAGGAAAGGTAAATCATGCTACGGTGCTTCTGCCATACCGGGGGTGGATGATGACAAAATTCCAACCTTCCCACTTTCTGAGGACGAGCAGGAAGCCTTTGCAACTCGAAGCGGGAACGAATATCACTTCAAGTATCCAGAGGCTACTGAGCAATTGGGTACCAAAACCCCACCTTCCAAGACGCTGGCAGAGTTGGGAATTTCAGCAATTCCCCCAACACCTGCAGTGGCGACGGAGAGGATCCCACAGAAGGATAAGGGAAAAGAGCACGTACGTCAAGAAGCTCAGAACCCGAGGCCGTCTCGATTCAATAATCCAATTGGACGAGACAAACCGGGGAATGCAAGCTCTCAGCCTCATTTCGACATTATGGCGCAATTGGCCAACATCCCGGCCAGGATAACTCTATACGAGTTGCTGCGATTGTCGAAGGATACACGGAAGGCACTACAAGAAGCCTTGAGTGATTCCGAAGCCTTCCTGACTCGGATCAAACCATCTTCCGAAGAACCGGAGTCGTCAGCTCAGCATTGCAATCTGGCGGCACATCATTTCCCCTGCATCTCTTTCACCAAAGAAGACATGCAGACAAGGAATTCCAATCATGATAGGCCGTTGTACTTCACCGGGCATATCGGCTCCAGCGTTGTCAACCGGATCCAAGTCGATCCGGGTTCCGCTGTGAGCATCATGCCATTCCGATTGATGCATCATCTCGGAATCCCGACTAGCAAATTAGCGTCCACTGGCACGACGATCTACGGATTCAACACCAGCGGGTCTAGGCCCTTGGGGAAAATCCGAATTAAGTGCCAGATCGGGGATTTGAAGTCGGAGGTCACATGCTATGTGATTGACGCGGAAACGTCCTATAATTTACTGTTGGGTCGACCTTGGATCCACGGTAACCTTATAGTCCCGTCAACTCTGCATCAGTGCTTCAAATATGTGGGCACAGATAATGAAATCAAGACGGTGGTCGCGGATAAGCAACCGTTTAAGGGATTGGAAAATTATTTCACCGATTCCCTTTTATACGGCGCTGAATCCGATACTGAACCATCGGCCGAAGGAACGGACAGCGGTGATGAAGCTGATACCGAACCAGGGCTTGATTACGATGGCGGTTTTGTTTTGAACGACATTGTACCCATTGTAATCAATCTTGACGATGATGAATCATCGGAAGATAGTTGTAATTGGCAACTTGCCGAAGAACTATCAATAAACGATGATTTAGAGTACTCGACAGGTCTTGATGATATCACCAACGAACTCTATGCTAACCCTGATTTATATATGCCTCTTCAATCATTTTGTTTAACGAAGAAGCAGGTACGCGACCCTTGCGGAACAACACTCATCATCCCCGCAGGGATTGGGGGTGGAAAGGAAGTCGTCTACGGCAAAGGAAGAGCATCTCCGATACCCAACCACTTCCTGGAAGAGGAAGACGACGATGATAAACCAGCTCGTCATCTATCCAAATACGATGCGAAAGCACGCAACATGATGGAAAGGCACGGATATGACTTCAAGATCGGAGAGGGTCTTTTCTTTGGTCGAGGTCCACGGGTTCCACCCCGGATGGCCTATGTACCGAAGGGAAAACCCGATAATTATTATCGCCACAGAAGAGGTCTAGGCTATGTCTCATCAGACGATGAGTGTGGCTGGCAAATCATTGACCAAATTGCTAACAAGACTAGGAAGGGATATTCTTCCGACTCTTCGGGTTGGGATTCCGACGCTAGTCTTGGTGAAGTGTTTAAGAAGCTAATGTCGAACATGGTCACGGTTGATCCAACGACAATGGAAGAAGATGATGAGATGCCGACATGGGAAGACCCGTGGGTTCATCACTTAAGCATGCAGTATGGAGACCGGTTCGAGCAGAGAGAGCCTCCTACCGAAGACCCAGTCGTTCAGGTGAATATGGGCACCGAGGAGAATCCAAAGCCAATATTCATCAGCGATAGCCTCCTACCTGAAGAGAAGGAGGAGTTGATTTCTCTTATCCGGGAGTATATCGATGTATTCGCCTGGAATTATGAAGACATGCCAGGTCTCGACCCGAACGTAGCAGTGCATCGTCTTAACATCAAGCCGGAGGTTAAACCAGTCAAACAACAACAACGACGGTTTCGTCCGCAAATGATGGAAGCAATCGAAGCTGAAGTCAAAAAGCTCGTTGATTCGGGATTTATCCGAGAGGAGCAACATCCCGAATGGCTTGCCAATATTGTTCCGGTCCTGAAGAAGAACGGGAAGATCCGGATATGCATTGACTTCAGAGACCTCAATGCTGCTTGCCCAAAAGATGACTTTCCTCTCCCCATCACGGATGTTATCATCGACAACACGTGCGGGTTTGAGAGGATGTCCTTTATGGATGGTTTCTCTGGTTACAACCAGATAAAGATGCATCCAGATGATGAAAAGCACACCGCGTTCCGAACACCTCTTGGCGTATTCTGCTACACAGTCATGCCCTTCGGTTTGAAGAATGCAGGTGCTACGTATCAGCGAGCCATGTCGAAGAACTTTCAGGAACATCTCCGAAAGACGGTTGAATGCTACGTGGACGATCTGGTCGTGAAAAGTCGTGATAAGAAAGATCACATCAAAGACTTGAAGACCATGTTCGATTTGATGCGGGCCCATCAGTTGAAGATGAACCCTACCAAGTCTTTCCTCGGAATGGCTAGTGGAAAATTCTTGGGATTCGTCGTCACCACCAAAGGTATTCACATTGATCCAGACAAAGTAAAGGCGATCAATGAATTGCAACCTCCGAGGAACCTTAAGGAGCTCAGAGGACTACAAGGGCGATTAGCATATATCCGTCGGTTTATCTCAAACCTTTCGGGGAAATGCCAACCGTTCTCCAGGCTCACAAAGAAGGGCGTGTCATTCGTATGGGACGAAGCTTGTCAAAAGGCGTTCGAGAGTATCAAAGAATATCTCTCGAAACCTCCCGTACTCGTCGCACCGAAATCGGGCAAACCGTTCTTGATTTATGTCAAGGCGACGAGCCACTCATTAAGTGCATTGCTTGCACAAGATGACGATAACGGTCACGAGCAAGCAGTATATTACTTAAGCCGAACCATGGTAGGCGCAGAATCTCGATATCCCATGATTGAGAGAGAATGCCTAGCCTTAGTGTTCGCCATCCAGAAGATGCGACATTACTTGGTTGGGCAAACCATCTACGTCATCTCCAAAGTTAACCCGGTCCGAGTGTTCATGACTCAACCGGCTTCCATGAGCTGGCGATTAGCGAAGTGGGCTCTACTCTTGTCCCAATACGATCTGCACTTCAAGCAGCAGAAGTCAGTAAAAGGGCAAGCTATCTGTGATCTCTTGGCAGCTAATCCAACTACGGACGCCGCCGAGGTATATGACGATTTACCTGATGAAACCCACGAAGTCAACGCAACTTCACACCAACAAGTGTGGCGTTTGTACTTCGACGGCGCTTCACGAGCAGCTAATGCCACAGGTACTCCCGGATGTTCTAAGGTCTCCTCCGGAGTTGGAGTGGTCTTAGTTTCCCCGGGAAAACATGTGATGCCTCGAGCCTACTCATTAACTGAGCCGTGCTCGAATAACGTGGCAGAGTATAACGCACTGATTATAGGATTCAACTTTGCCAAAGAGCTGGGGGTTGAGTATCTCGAAGCCTTCGGTGACTCTCAACTGATAGTCAAACAAGTCCAAGGGGAGTACGAAGTCCGAAGTCAGGATTTGCTACCATACCACAAGATGGCGGTGGAGCTAGCGGAATCGTTTGAAGGGTTCTTCATCGAGCACGTTCCGCGGTTGCAGAATACGTATGCAGATGCATTAGCAGCTTTAGCTGTTTCTTTGGCACAGCCTCCCGGAACAGAGCAATTTGTTACGGTAGGAACGCACCAACTCTTAGTGCCACTTCATAATGAAAATGGCAGGAAGGAAGAGGTCCAAGAGGTGCACACAACTCAGGCTGAGTTCGAACCCCGAGATTGGCGCTTCCCCATCATCGACTACGTCTTGCATGGAATCTTGCCAGAAGACGTGAAGGAGAGAGAGTCGATCAGACGAAGAGCTCCGAGATTCTACTATAATACAGAGAATCGAACGCTATACCGCAGGGGGTATGATGGCGTGTTGGCACGGTGTCTATCAACCAAAGAAGCTGAAGAAGTGCTTAAAGAGGCACATGAAGGAGAGTGCGGCGCGCACCAACCTGGTCCTAAGCTCTATGATCGCATCAGGAGAATGGGATACTTTTGGCCCTCCATGATGCATGAGGCAATTGTATACGCCCGGAAGTGTCACGCATGTCAAGTACACGCGAATTACATGCACCAACCTCCGGAACATCTACATCCTTCGGTTACGTCATGGCCGTTCGAGACCTGGGGAATGGACATTGTTGGTCCTATAAATCCCCCTTCGGTTAAAGGCGATCGGTTCATCCTGGCGATTACTGATTACTTCTCCAAATGGGCTGAGGCAGTCCCACTCAGAGAAGTCAAGACGAGCAACGTCATTGCATTCATCAAGCACCATATCATCTACAGGCATGGTGTTCCAAGACGAATCATACATGACAACGGTCCTCAATTTATCAGCAACGCCTTCATAAGGTTCTGCGAAAAGTTCAAAATTCAGGACATCTCATCAACAGCCTATAACCCCACAGCAAACGGGTTAGCTGAAGCCTTCAACAAGACTATCATAAAGCTCTTGTCAAAGCTTGTGAAGAATAGCAAGCGAGATTGGGATGATAAGCTCGGCGCAGCTCTATGGGCCTATCGTACCACGGTGCGTACACCGACCGGCGCAACCCCATACTCATTGGTGTATGGATGTGAAGCCGTTCTCCCTTTGGAAATTCAAATTCCATCTCTTCGGATCGCTCTCGCAACCCAGATGACGACCGAAGAACAGCATCAGAAGCGCCTCGAAGAACTCGAGATGCTCGATGAAAAGCGCTTGGAAGCTCAACAGCACATCGAGTTTTACCAAGCCAGAATTTCTCGAGCCTTCGACAAAAAGGTTCGACAAAGGAGTTTTAAGGAAGGGGACTTGGTCTTAACCGAGAAACGTCCTATGATCCTTAACTCCAAGAAGAAAGGCAAATTCGAACCCAAATGGGAAGGACCGTTCGTAGTAGAAACAGTTTACTCGAACGGCGCCTATCGCCTAGTCACCAAAGACGGTGATAGGCTCATGATGCCAATAAATGGCAAATTTCTGAAGAGGTACTATCCTTAGTATCCTCAGAGGAATTGAGGTACCGGGAAGTTCCCGGAAGGATACCACTTCGGGGTATTCTTAGGGATAACCCGGTTGCTGATGAGCAAGAAATCAATATTCGAATTCCGAATATTCTTGTCTGTCAAAATTTAACTCTCACAAACACTCTTTTGCTGAGATGAGATCTAAATCATTGATTCTCCCCTCGCAGAACTTTCAGTGGTTTTTGACTACTCATAGTCTCCACCACACCATTCCAGCTTGGTCAAACCTTACGACAGTTAGGGCCAAAGCCAAATTCCCCTCTCGATTCGCTCAAAGAACGAGAGGCCCACAAATCGAGTGATCAAACCTTCTTTCGGTTATGATCATTCTCACACTCCCCACTTGGTCAAACCTTACTACAGTTAGGACCACAACCAAAATCCCCTCTCGATTCCTCCAATGAACGAGAGTTCCACTTTCAATTCAAATGACCAAACCTTACGACAGTTAGGGTCGTTTGAACCTTTCGATTCAGTAACCAAACCTTACGACAGTTAGGGTTATCCGAATCTTTTCGATTCTCGGAGTGGAGATCCCACTTCTAGTTTCACCTGTCGGATCCTGGGGGTGGAGATCCCACCTCGAGTTTCCTTTCCTGCTGAAGATAGAATATAAAATTCTTCCTCTTCAGAGTCAAATGACCAAACCTTACGACAGTTAGGGTCGTTTGAACCTTTCGATTCGATAATCAAACCTTACGACAGTTAGGATTATCCGAATCTTTTCGATTCTCGGAGTGGAGATCCCACTCCTAGTTTCACCTGACGGGTTCTGGGGGTGGAGATCCCACCCCGAGTTTCCTTTTCTGCTGAAGATAGAATATAAAATTCTTCCTCTTCAGATCCGAATGACCAAACCGACTGAAGGTACGGTCGTTGGAACCTTTTCAGCTGCAGATAGAATATAAAATTCTTCCTCTGCAGCATCAGGAGATAGAATATAAAATTCTTCCTCTCCCTTTTTCCCCCTATCTTTGCTTTCAGAAAAGACAGGGATTAAGTCGGCGCCTAACACGCGTTGCCGGGTAGTCTTTCCCGTGAGAAA
>BQKN01057326.1:0-72164 GCA_022839385.1 Asparagus kiusianus | reverse complement strand
TCTCAAAAAGAGAACATCAATGAAAACAGCAACTTTTACCGGAAACAGCCCCCTTTATTTTTGAGATATGGTTTTGACCAAGCAAAACATATCTTTAAAGCGTCGACCCTCACCAAGGAGAATCAAGGCTCTTCCCGATTGCCTCACCAAGGAGAACAACGTGGGGTAAAAAGGATTAATTTGCAAATTTTCAAGAAAAAAGGGTTTATTTGCAAAAAAAAGTAGCTCACCAACGTAAGAGGGAGGCGCGCCATCAACCGACGCAGTAGGGGAACGACCTCTCGGGGCACGAGACATGATGACCTGCAAAATAACTCAAGGGGTTAGATTCAAAAAATAATTTCAGCCCTAATTTTTGCATAAAAACCCCTCAAAATTGCAATTTTTACCCCCCTGAAAGATTAGCTCGAGGCGTCAAATCACACCCTCAACCCTCACATATGATCCCACAAATGCATAAATTGAATTGAGCATGAAAAAGGCCAAAATTGTGGAGGATTTACCTGAAGAAAGGCTCGAGATCCAATAAAGATGAGGCCTTTTAGGAAACTTTCACCACGCGCTCGAGAGGCCTGAGAGGGATTTTAAAAAATGGTTTTTCGAGGGATTTTTCAGTCCAAGATCAAAAGGAAGCCTAGATCTGGGACAACTATCAAAGTTTCGAGGAGAAAAGACGCTCGAGGGAAAAAGAAAATCAAAAAATAGGGGCAAGGGGGGGCCGGCCCTAGAGAGGAGAAGGAAAAGAGAGAAAAAGAAAAGAATGGACCCCTTTTTATAAGGTGAACCAAGTTGAACCGGACCGGACCAAGTTGAACCGAACCGGACCAGTCCAAATCAGTTCAAAAGGGACTAAATTAAGCGTCGAAACGACTTCAAATCAACTGAGGGTCTCATCCTTGGTTTTTTTTCCTGTCTCTCCCACATATTCAGAAGGAGCGGAAGAAATTTTTTTTTTGAGCCAAATTACTGCCTTTTTTTGGCTCATTTTCAAGCCGGTTCAGCTCATTTTGAGCACGGAAATACTCCAATAAGGTATACGAGTATAAACTATTCCTTATTTCTATTGAGAAGTTCCTAGAGAATGTTCTTCTAAAAATATTCTTAAGGATAACTCAATAACATGACGCCGGACAACGCGTCGCAAAGGAAGACTCAACGCCAACAATCGAGGGTTAGTTGTACGTCGAACCAACCAGCAAGAGCTAAAGATTGGAAAATCAGGAATCGACTTCAAGTTCAAATTCCGACAACGGTCAGACAATAAATGCAGCACCGGAATCCTTACAGACATTCGACAAAGCACCGAATAGCCTGAAGGAGTGAAGGAATACGGAACGAAGGTCATTTCCAGGTCCCGTTACACCGACGAAGGGAAGGGGCAATCATATCCAAAGCATTCCAGACTCTTCTATAAAAGAATGAGGCTGAAACGCTTTGGAGGGGGTATATGTAGGCGTATAAAATTGCCTATAGGTCCCTTAGCATAGCTCGGCACGATGATTCGACAAATCAACGGACGTTCGAGGCGACGAGGCACGCAAGCAACGGAATACGTTCACATAAGGAACCAATCCAACGGTTCGAAAAGTTAACGAGTCGTCCAATAACAAAACGGACTTAAACTCAAACACTGAGGCGGATTTACTGCCAAATGAAGACTCGGGCTATCAAATCAAGACCCGAACAAATCAAACGAACTCAATACAGAACCGGAAAACAACCGAACGACGGAAAGCACCCGGGGACTCGGCCTAAATCGAGCCAACCCGGGGTGACTCAGCCCAAGCCGAGCCACCCTGGGGTGGCTCGGCCAAGGCCGAGCCACCCTGAGGCATCAGCCGAGCTACCTCAGGGTGGCTCGGCATGAGCCGAGCCACCCTGAGGTGGCCGGCACCTTCCCCCCTCTCTCTTGTGCACAGATGCACAGTTTTGAGTGCCTATAAATAGGCGGGGTGGTTGTTCATTTGAGAGGACTTTTTTCTGAACTTCTGAAGAGCTGAAACTCTGCCGGATTGTCATCTCAACTCGGAATTGTGAAGGCTTGAAGACTTGGACACTCGGATTCGATTCTTGGCGAGCACCCGCACCAAACAAGGTAGGAGTTCGAAGGGATCTAATCCTCAGATCTACGTAGTTTTACTCCGGATCTAAGCTTGGTTCTTAGATCCCGAGATTCGAGCGGTCGTTTCCTTGGTGAAACGATCCCTCCCGGCTATTATCTCCTTGGTGGGATAATACCCGTTATACCACGTAGATCTGTTCGGATCGAGATTGCACGGTGGTCCACGGCAAACAACCCCGGCACAGGCAAACAACCCACAAAGCGAGTGACCGTATAACAGGAGCTCGCGATCTGTTCGTTAAATAAGGAAAGTTATAATTTTTCTTTGTTTTCTTTGATTTTCATTGTAACCGGCTCTTACAAAAAGACCGGATCTTTGTAAACGCAAAAAGTTGTTAACTAAGATAGCAATGACATCGACAATGAAGAAGAGTTTGATTTTTCCCGCAAACAATGTTGATAAAAATAAGTTTTTAAATAAAGTTACAAAATACAAAACATTAGAAAGCTAAACTTGTGTCTTTTTCTCTTACCGGTCGACCGACCAAGACTAGCCGATCGACCGGTGAGTCCCTGAACGTGCACATTGTATGCACGGTTGCTTTCGGCCGACCGACGCCCTAAGGTAGGTCGACTGACCTGTATTCTCTTTGTTTTTGAGTGGTTGTTTTTGCATCGTTTGACCGTGAGTGCGTGGTTCGAGCCGCAAGATCACACACGTACAATCATGAGCATACATGAATAGTGTTGTAGCACACACACAGATATCTTGGAGAGGATTATTACAGGTATTGTTTTCAACCACACTTGGGATATGGGTTATTTAAACATTATATACATGTATGGATATCATTAATGAGCACTGCTCAGTGTTTGGGGAGAAAGTCGATTTTATTGACGAGTTCATTACAACTTTAAACGTTTACAATAAACTCAAAGAAACAGTCTTTTTATAAGACTTTTAACAAAAATTACAACTTTCTTTCAAACAAATGCAACAGATGTTTATCTTCCGCTGCTTGCGTGGGATCTTGGCTTGTGACGGGGACGTTGATATCCGTGGACCACCAAATGATCATATCAGATCCGGAGCTTCATTGATTCACGAAGGAATCAAGAAACCGAAGCAATTATCTCATCAACAGCAAGATAATCACTCTTCTCAAGATCATCGCAACGAGGCAATCTCAAGGAAAAGAATCGGGAATTGTAGATCTGACGAACACTTCTTCTCTGTACTGAAGAACTCGATCTGATTTCCTCCTCTCTTCTGAAATCCATGCTCCTTCAGTCTTCAATTTAACAGGGCTTCACCAATGCTTGAGAATTCCTGATCTTAAAAAATAAAGGCCCTAGGGCTGTATTTATAGGTTTTGGGACCTCTGTTTTCAGATAAGAACGATCGATTCACTCTTATCTTCAGTTGTAACCACTTAAACACATTTTTGGATGATATTTTATTAGTTAAAACAAATTTAGGTGGTTAACGGTTGAAAAACAGCTCAAAGGAGCCAAAAACAGGTTTTCAGGACTGCGAACGCCCGTGGTTGTTGGCCTTCTTGTTTTGATGATATTTAACAAACAATTTACTTCTAATATTGTTTGTCTAGTGTTTGTGTTTTCGTATTTATTCTAGGCAAACAATGAGTTGGAGGTTGGATGGAATTGCGCATTCACGATCATATCCAATGGAGGTTGGCGGAATTGTGGAGTGAAGCTTATGCAATTCAAGTTCAAGATCCAAGTTCAGCTTCATCCGCATAGTGTACTAAGTCAAGCTTATTGAAGATCAAGATCGGCTTGGGTAATCTAGTTTAGGTTTTATATTATGTGTGTTAGATACTCTAAGCTCAATATCATATACACACACATTTTATTGGTTTCCTTGTATATATATGTAGTCATATATATACAACACAAGTTTTGGTTTTTATGTTTATAAATATAAAATTATATATTTTATATTTATTATTGTGATTTGGTTTAACTACTTAGATATGAAACAAATATATTTTCATATACATACTCATATGTTTCATTTTCTATTGTATTTGTAAAAATATTGTATTTTTAGTTTTTAGAATTAACAATAATCATATACATATTTTTTTAAATCTACATAATTTTTGTGCAAAGTTTCAAAACATGGTTTAGCCTAAATGTCAAAATTCATATGTTTACATTTTTGTGTTTTGGACTATTTCATAAAATGATGATATTTTATATTGGGAAGTCCTTTTTACAAACCAGTTTTTGTAGCATGTTTATTATCATGTCTACAATTATTCCCCAAAGTTTTACATTTTTCTGAATTTATTTGATATTTTTAAACAGTGTTTTAAAATCAGCAAACTGCTTTCAAAACATGGAATTTCATATATCAGTTCACGGTCGACCGCCACGGTCGATCGCGCATGAGTTCTTTCGTTAGTGGGCAGAAGAGACTTTCACGGTCGACCGTCGCGGTCGACCGTGAGCTCGAGATTTCCCACGGTCGACCACTACGGTCGACCGTCGAAGTCTCTGGAGCAATTTCCTGTTGTTTTTGTTGCTCGCGATCGACCGTCGTGGTCGACCGTCACGGTCAACCGCCGTTTATCCCAATGGCTCTTTTGGTACAGAATTAGATTTCTGATTCTTGGGCTATTTGTAGGCGTATAAAACTACCTATAGGTCCCTTAACACAGCTCGACGACGTCGAACCAACCATCGGGCGACGTATCCAAACACGATCGTTAGTCCACAACACCGAAGCCAAGTGACACGCGACGAAGCGGATTAACGAGGCTATAAGGCTAACGAACCGCACGCAAACAACGGAATAAATCCACTCACGTGCGGAATCAAGCTAACGGGTTGAGGAATCAACGAGTCATCCAATCAAGAGCGGACTCGGACGAATCATGATCGAATTAAGATCAGTTTCGGACTCAAATTCAAAAGTGGATTTACTGCCAAATCAGGAACCGGATTTACTACCAAATCAGGTCAACGAATCAAGTCCGAACAAATCTACCACAAAACGGACACGACGACGGAAAACGACGAAACCAACACCCAGAGGGGCTCGGCCAAAACCGAGCCACCTCAGGGTGGCTCGGTGGCCGGCCCAGATATGTGCCAAGGCACAGATCTGGTTTCCTATAAATAGAGGGCTTGGTTCATTTGTTCAGGGGTTGGAAAATTTGGAGAGGCGAAGCTCTGCTGGATTCGAGGCTCAGAACTTAAAAAGATCCAAGCTTTGGGACTTCGAGGACTTGCTCATCCAGATCCGGTGCTCAGCGATCGTCAACGCCAAATAAGGCAAGAGTTCGAGAGGAACCGGATCTCAGATCGGATCTCAGATCTACACAGGCATACTCCGGATCAAAGCTTGGTCTTTGATCCCGAGATTCGGGTGATTATTTCCTTGGTGAACTAATCCCCCCGGCTATTATTTCCTTGGTGAAATAATACCCGTCGTACTACATAGATCCGACCGGATCTAGATCGCACGGTGGTCCACAGATAAACCCCGGCGTAGGCGAAGAACCCACGCAAGCGAGCGACCGCAAAACAGGAGCTCGTGATTTGTTCGACAAACAAGAGAAAAAGTTGTAATTTTTATTTTCTTTTATTTTGATTTTCATTGTAACCGGATCTTATAAAAAGACCGGATCTTTATAACCGAAAAACAGTTATTTGAGATGGCAATGGAATCAATGAAGAAGAAAGCAACGATTTTTCCCGCGAACAATCTGGCGACCACAGTGGGAGCCGACGATCTCGCTGCCGAGATCGAAGCGTCGCAGCCGCGGATCTCAATCCCGATCGTGGAGGAGGTCGAATACGAGTTCGACCAGCAGAAGTTCGAGGAATACCTGTCGTCCTCGTCCGGATCTACCTCCCCCCGCAAGTCCAAGAAGTTCTCCTCTAGGAGAAAAACTCGTTGGTATGAAGATGTCGAAAATACCAACGAAGATCTCGCCACGTTTGATGCCAAAGTCGCATCGGGTGAGATTCCTCCAACTCCCAACCAGGTCAGATCTGCTCTGGCCAGCCCTTCCACCACAGAGGGCGTGGTGACTCTCTCGAAGAGAGCCCGCCAAAGGCAACGTCAACGCCTTGCGAAACAATTCGCGAAGGCAATGGAGTCTGTTGACGGGATCCGCTACAACGCGGATCTGAAGAACAAGAGAGGCAAAAAGCCTCAACAACCAATGAATGGTAGCTCCTGTAAGCCGCCAACGAACGAATGGGTCCGTGTCAAACGGAATCGTTCAACGCTGGAGGAGCGCATTCGCAAGCGCCACGCACTATCAGCGCAGGCACGGGCTCAAGTCGAGGAAGCCTGTAGAAAGCTGCAGAAAGAAGTGGTCAAGAAACCGCCACCAACTCGCAAAGTTTGGAGACCGAAGTCTGAAGTGGCTATTCAGGCTAAGGAGCAACAACTGCAGCCTTCAAGAGTTCAACTTCCGGCGAACCAGCCCAAATCGCCGATGATTTCCACAACTGCTCTGGGGGATCCCACAGGACCATCCCAAATAAGGAAGTCAGTCTTGGAGCGCCTCGGTCTACTTCCCGAGAAGCCAAACAAAGCTCTAGTCCAAGAACGTTTGGGTCCATTAAAGAAGCCCCGAACAATTCAACATGCTGGGGGTCGCCGCAACCCTCAACATGACAAAGAAATCAGGACGACTAAGCGTACTACGCTGCGTATTGAAGTCCAGGAGCCCGCTGAGGATTCACGCCCATAAAGACATGTTTCGAGGCGCGTGACTCTCGAAAGCCCGAAGAAGGCAGTTCGCCCTCAGAAGGAAACATTATCGTCTGATGACGATGACGTTATACCTGAGAAATCATGCCAACACATGATAGGTTACTCCGATCAAATTGACGAGTTGTACTATTGTGTTGGGGGTAAGAACAAAGCCAGAAAGAGAAGTCCTCGAAGGCTAGAAACTTAATGCCCTTGTTCCAAACTCATTCGGGCGGTATTGTCTTAGTGCAACTGCATTAAGCCAGTCCCCGAAAGAGTTTTAGTTTTCGAAAGGCTTAGTACTGAAGCGCCAAAACCAAGGCATAGGCGTTTCCGTCGAAGAACGGTGGTCGAAGATGGAGAATTTTTGAGGGTCACCACCAATATGACCAGCAACGGAACATCGGCTCAGGACAATCCCGAGGCGATTCCAGAGGTGCCCCGACGGGTAACTCGTCTGCAGTCCGGAGCTATCATTCGTGCAACGTATGGTAGGGTTCGGACAAGATTACCTTCAGGAGATGAAGAATCGGATGCCGGCTCGACAGTTGCATCTGACAATACCGTATCCAACGAAGGACAACCCCGCGAGTCATTCATGATAAGCGCGGAACAAGTGGCCAAGATGCTCGAAGAAGCCATGGCCAAACAACAGGAGAGCTTTAGGTTTGAAATGCAGATGGCCATGCAGAATATGAGAGAAATGCATGACCAACAGATCCAAGCACTGACAAACCGGCAAGGCGAACCAAGTCGTCGTAACCAGATTAATCAGGAAGACGACGACGCACATGCGGATGAAGCTCACAATGCCAATAATCCTCCCGTCAATGCAGGGGGTGGTAATGAGGATGCTAGTCACAACGCCACGCTTCCACTTCAGAATCGTGCTAACGAAGACACAGGTGAAAGTTTGAAGATCAAAAACCTCGAGAGCAAGATCAATACGTTGATTTCTACTCAAGAGGTGAAGAAAACGGGCATTCCTTGTCCATACCCAAGAGAATGGGAATCAATCCCATATCCGGCGAAGTTCAACCTAATCAACTTCACGCTGTTTGATGGGAAGGGTTCACCCACTCAACATGTGATTTACTTCAAATCACACTTGGGGGTTATCTCTGGCAATGAACCTCTGATGGTACGGTCCTTCGTTGGCACTCTTCGCGGAGCCGCCTTCGATTGGTATCGCCGCCTCAAGCCAGGTAGCGTGAATAGCTGGGATGACATGGAGACTAAGTTCCTCACCAATTTCTTCGACGACGACACCGAGATATCTATCGGATCGTTGCTGGACGAAAAACAGAAAGACGGGGGAGTTAGTCGACACCTTCGTCAAGAGGTTCCGGAACAAGGTGTTGAATTGCAGGGACCCGATCACGGAGAAGTTCATTCTCCAGACCTGCCACAACAATCTTTCACTGGACGTGTTGGAAGCAATGGGGACAGCACCATCCAAAACGTGGAAGGATCTGAAGGTCCGAGGGGAACAAGCCGAGCGATTCCTCAGAAGGAAGAAGGCGGAAAGAGGCCCGCAAGCGGCGAATGCTCCAACGCAGAACTTCAACCCAAGGGGGAAAGGTAAGGCACATGCTAATGCAGTTGATGCTAACCAAACTTTCCAATTGCAACCTCAGCAACAGTAGCAGCGGCAACAACGGCCTCAGAAGTAGAAATCTTCGGAGCCAAGGTTTCCTAAAGTTTACTCCTTCAAAGATGATGAAGTTCCCGGCATCTTGAAGTACCTGTTGGAGAATAACAAAATCCAGCTGCCGGCGATCGTAGATCAAGAAGGGGCCACCAAAGTGATGGATCCGAAGTACTGCGCGTACCATAGAGCGGTCCATCACCCTACGAGGTCATGCTACCACCTCAAGGATAAGATCCAGGCGTTAATTGATGTGGGCGTCATAACCCCGAAGCCTACCAAAAATGTAGAAGCAAACGCAGTGTTAATCAGCTTTGGATCGGTGCCCACAACATGGTTCGAGCCGAAACGCGTCACCAAAGTAGGAATGAAGACGGTGAATGATGACCCACACGGACAGCGCCAAAAGGGACTTGTGTCACACACAGCCCCGAACGGCGAAATCCTCTGGGTTCATCCGGATCTCATTAAAGATGAGCAGTGGGCGACCTCCTCGAAAAGAAAGGGGAAAGGCAAGGCCTACAATGCTACGTCTGCAATCTTCAAAGAGGATGGTAATGAAGCTCCTACCTTCCCGCTCTCCGAAGAAGAACAAGAAGTCTTCGCCACCAGAAGCGGAAACCAGTACCACTTCAACTATCCGTCACCTAGTGATCAGTTAGCTGAGCAGGGGGTGACTAAATGGGGACCAGCCAAAACTCTCACAGAGCTGGGGGTGATTGCAGTTCCTAAACCGGTTGAGGAGGCTCGACGACAGCCGGTGGATAAACATAAAGAAAAGAAGTCCCAAGAGGTGCAGAATCCGAAGCAGTCTCGTTTCAATCGTCCGATTGGAAGAGATAAACCAGAGAGCTCAAAAACTCCACGTATTTTCAATATTATGGCTAAATTAGCCAATATCCCAGCGCGGATAACGCTGTATGAGTTGCTGCGGTTGTCCAAGGAGACCAGGGAAGCCTTACAAGAGGCCTTGGCCGATTCAGAAGCGTTCCTCACTCGGATCAAGCCGGCACCTGAAGAGCCGGAACTGTTAGCTCAACAATGCAATGTAGCGGCTAAGAACCTTCCCTGCATTACCTTCACCAAAGAGAACATGCAGACGAAGAATTCAAACCATGATCGGCCCCTATACTTCATCGGGTACATTGGCTCTAGCGAAGTCAACCGAATCCAAGTGGATCCGGGTTCCGCTGTGAGTATTATGCCGCTTCGCTTGATGCATAGCCTCAGCATTCCAGTCAGCAAATTGGCGTCTACAGGCACAGTTATTTATGGATTCAACACCAGCGGGTCGAGACCTTTGGGAAAGATCCGGATAAAATATCAAATGGGTGATCTAAAGACGGAGGTCACGTGTTACGTGATTGATGCTGAGACATCATATAACTTACTACTGGGTCGGCCTTGGATCCATAGTAATGTTATAATTCCTTCCATTCTCCATCAGTGTTTGAAATATGTCGACACTGATGGTAGGGTCAGGACGGTGGTCGCGGATAAGCAACCATTCAAAGGGTTTGAGAATTATTTCACCGATTCTCTCCTTTATGGTAACGAATCCGATACTGAACCA
This sequence comes from Asparagus kiusianus, assembly GCA_022839385.1. NCBI lineage: Eukaryota > Viridiplantae > Streptophyta > Magnoliopsida > Asparagales > Asparagaceae > Asparagus > Asparagus kiusianus. Next base: position 62,143 of record BQKN01057326.1, on the reverse strand, counting down.
TCGGCCCAGGGCACGGACAGCGGAGAAGAAGCTGATTCCGAAACCGGATTCGATTACAATGGAGGTTTTGTTTTAAATGGCATTGTACCCTTTGTAATCAATCTTGACGATGAACAATCGTCAGATGGCAGTTGTAACTGGCAACTTGCCAATATTGAAATAAAAGATGATTTAGAGTACTCGTTGTCTCTTGATGATGCGATAAAGGGATTATACGATAATCCGGATTTATATACGCCGCTCCGATCATCTTATGTAACAAAGAAACACCTCCAACATTCTTTCGGAACAACCCTGATCGTTCCTGCCAAAATAGGAGGCCAAAAAGAAGTGGTTTACGGTAAAGGAGAGAGTTTTCCATTACCTGATCATTTCGTAAGAGAAGATGAGGATGAAGACAAACCTGGCCGACATTTATCTAAGTATAGTCCGGAAGCACGCAAGCTCATGGAAAAACAGGGATACGATTTTTCACTCGGAGAGGGTTTATACTTCGATCGAGGTTCCCGTATTCCAGCCAAAGCGGCATATGTACCAAAAGGGAAACCGGATGATTATTACCGTCACAAAAGAGGCTTAGGCTACGTCTCCTCGTCTGATGATGAATGTGGTTGGCAAATTATCGATCAAATTGCTAACAAAGCTAAGGATGGGTACTTGTCAGATTCCTCAGAATGGGACTCCGATACAAGTTTGGGGGAAGTATTTAAAGCCCTAATGACGAACATGACTATAGCTGATCCATCTACGATGGAGGACGACGATCAAATGCCAACGTGGGAAGACCCATGGGTTCATCACCTAAACATGCAGTACGGCGATAGGTTTGAACAGAGGGAACCCCCCACCGATGATAAAATAGTCCAAATCAACATGGGCGATGAGGCCAACCCAAAGCCCATATTCATCAGCGATAGTCTTCCCCCAGATGAGAAGGAGGAATTAATTGCTCTCATCAGGGAATATATCGACGTCTTCGCTTGGAATTATGAAGACATACCAGGGCTCGACCCTAATGTCGCAATGCATCGCCTCGATATCAAGTCGGATGCCAAACCTGTCAAACAACAGCAGAGACGGTTTCGTCCATAAATTATGGAAGCCATCGAGGCAGAGGTCAAGAAATTGATCGACTCAGGATTTATCCGAGAGGAACAACATCCAGACTGGCTAGCCAATATTGTCCCAGTCATGAAGAAAAATGGTAAAATCAGGATATGCATCGACTTCAGGGACCTGAATGCGGCATGTCCGAAAGACGACTTTCCTCTCCCAATCACAGACGTCATCATCGACAATACGTGCGGATTTGAGAGAATGTCTTTCATGGATGGCTTTTCGTGGTATAACCAAATCAAGATGCACCCGGATGATGAGAAGCATACACCGTTCAGAACACCCCTCGGTGTCTTCTGCTACACGGTGATGCATTTCGGTCTAAAGAATGCAAGCGCTACATACCAGCGAGCAATGACTAAGATTTTCCAAAAGTACCTCAGGAAGACGGTCGAGTGCTACGTTGATGATTTGGTTGTGAAAAGCCGCACAAAGAAGATCACATCAAGGACTTGAAGACGATGTTCGATCTCATGCGGAGTCATCAATTGAAGATGAATCCCACTAAATCCTTCCTTGAAATGTCCAGCGGAAAATTCCTTGGATTCGTCATCACCACTAAAGGTATACATATCAATCCTGATAAGGTGAAGGCGATACATGAATTGCAACCCCCGAGAAATCTAAGAGAACTCAGAGGATTGCAAGGGCGTTTAGCTCATCTCAAATCTTTCTAGGAAGTGCCAACCTTTCTCTAAGCTAAACAAGAAAGGTGTGTCATTTATTTGGGACGACGCTTGCCAAAAAGTACTCGAAGATATCAAGACATATCTGACGAATCCTCCTGTTCTCATCGCACCAAAATCAGGTAAACCGTTCTTGATTTACATCAAGGCGATGAACCATTCGATAAGTGCTTTATTAGCACAAGACGATGATAATGGTCACGAACAGGCAGTTTATTACCTAAGTCGGACTTTGGTAGGCGCCGAGTCCCGATATCCAATGATTGAGAAAGAATGTCTCGCATTGGTATTCGCAGTACAAAAGATGCAGCATTACTTGGTTGGACAGACGATTTACGTCATCTCTAATGTTAATCTGGTACGGGTATTTATGACGCAACCGGGTTCGATGAATTGGCGGTTAGCAAAGTGGGCCCTTCTCTTGTCCCAGTATGATTTGCACTTCAAACAGCAGAAGTCGGTTAAAGGACAAGCGATTTGTGATCTTTTGGCGGCAAACCCGATAACAGATGCGGCAGAAGTATATGATGACTTGCCGGATGAAACCCACGAGGTTAATACTACGTCACATCAACAAGTATGGTAATTATACTTTGATGGTGCTTCGAGAGCAGTTAATAAGGCAGTAACCCCCGGATGTCCTAAAGTCTCCTCCGGAGTTAGAGTTGTCTTAGTTTCCCCGGGGAAGCATGTAATGCCTCGGGCTTATTCACTAACAGATCCATGTTCCAATAACGTAGCCGAGTACAACGCGCTTCTCATTGGACTCAGTTTTGCCAAGGAGCTGGGGGTCGAATATCTCGAAGCTTTCGGGGATTCTCAATTGATAGTCAACCAAGTCCGTGGAGAGTATGAAGTCAGGAACCAAGACCTGATCCCATACCACCAGGAGTCTGTCAAAATGGCAGAATCTTTCGAAGAATTCTTTATTGAATACATCCCTCGTCTCCAGAACGCTTATGTGGATGTACTGGCAGCACTAGCAGTATCACTTGCGCAGCCGCCCGAAACTGAACTGCTAGTCACAGCAAGATCACATCAACTCTGCATACCCATATACAATATGGATATCGAAGAGGAAGATGACAGAAGAATAAACGCCAAGGAGGTGAACTCAACTCAAATCGGGTCTGAGTCCCGAGATTGGCGTTTTCCTATCATTGACTACGTCCAATACGGTATTTTGCTAGAGGATGTAAAAGAAAGAGAATCGATCCGCCGAAGAGCACCAAGGTTCTTTTATAATACCGAGACCCGTACATTATACCGTCGGGGGTATGACGATTTGCTACTCCGATGCCTTTCGAACGAAGAAGCAGAAGAAGTTCTTAAGGAGGCACACGAAGGAGAATGCGGTGCGCATCAGCCTGGTCCCAAGCTGTATGATCGAATCAGAAGAATAGGATATTTTTGGCCAACAATGGTTCGTGACGTGATCAAATATGCCCGAGGATGTCACGCCTATCAAGTACATGCAAATTATATGCATCAACCACCGGAGCGGTTACACACGTCAACCACATCTTGGCCATTCGAGACATGGGGTATGGACATTGTCGGTCCTATTTTTCCCCCTTTAGTCAAAGGTGATCGATTTATTCTCGCAATCACGGATTACTTTTCAAAGTGGGCTGAAGCAATTCCGCTTAAAGAAGTGAAGACGAACAACGTTATTAATTTCATCAAGCATCATGTCATATATCGACACGGCGTGCTAAGACGGATCATTCATGACAACGGTCCACAGTTCATAAGCAACGCTTTCGTTAGATTCTGTGACAAGTTCAAGATTCAAGATGTTTCGTTGACATCTTATTATCCCGCTGCGAACGGATTAGCTGAGGCTTTTAACAAGACGATCATTAAGATCCTGTCAAAGCTCGTGAAGACCAATAAACGAGACTAGGACGATAAACTCGGTGAAGCACTCTGGGCTTATCGCACCACCGTACGCACACCTACGGGAGCCACCCCGTATTCATTGGTATACGGATGTGAAGCTGTGCTACCGTTGGAAATCCAAATCCCATCTCTTCGAATCGCTCTCGCAACTGAGATGACGATGGAAGAACAACATCAGAAACATCTCGAAGAACTCGAAATGTTGGATGAAAGACGCTTGGAAGCTCAACAACACATTGAGTTTTATCAAGTCAGAATATCTAGGGCTTTTAACAAAAGAGTCCGACAGAGAAGCTTCAAGGAAGGAGATCTGGTCCTCGCTGCTCGTCGACCGATAATCCTCAACTCCAAGAAGAAGGGTAAGTTTAAACCCAAATGGGAAGGACCGTTTGTGATAGACACAGTCTACTCAAACGGCACATATCGCCTCATTTCTCTAGAGGGCGTCAGGCAATTAATGCCAATAAATGGGAAGTTCCTGAAAAAGTACTATCCCTAGTATATTCAGGATAACCCATTTATCGGGAAGTTCCTCGAAGAATATTACACTTAATATTCTAGAGGATAACCCAAAATTATTTCTACCACTAAAATCCCTCACTGATCAATTTCAATTGACAGTGAGTCCACCAAAACTGTCTTTCTGGTCCAAACCACCAACGAATTCCCCTCTTGATTCTTTCCATGAACAAGAGGCCCATTTTCAATTCAGAGACTCCTTTCGATAAACGAAAGAGCTCCCCTCTTTTCTCTTTAGCTAAACCTTTTCATGGTCATAACCAAAGTTAAAATTTTATTTCGATAAACGAAAAAACCTATCTAGATAACCGATCCTATAAAAGGTAAGCTTATTTAGATCTTCCGGATTCTCAGAGTGGAGATCCCACTTCTAGTTTCTTTCTTGCACTGGAAATAGAATATAAAATTCTTCCTTTCCAGAATCAAGGAATAAAATATAAAATTCTTCCTTCCTTGTTCGGGGAATAGAATATAAAATTCTTCCTTCCCACATTAATCTTTTTTCAAGAATTTAGGATTCATCCTAGGAAGTTTATCCCGAATCCTAAGCAGGGATAAGTCTGCGCCTAACACGCGCTGCCGGTTTAGTCTTTCTCCGTAGAAGAAGACACCAGAGTTCGATTCTGGGGTATTTTATCCTGAAACCTAAGTAAGGATAAGTCTGCGCCTAACCCGCGCTGCCGGTTAGTTCTTAACCGTTAAAAAAGAACACTCGCCCACATATTCAACATTGTGGCAGGTTGTTATTAATAACACCAAAATCCATGCCTTACACGCACGGGGAATTTCATCCTGAATCCTAAGAAAGGATATGCCGATGCCTAACACGCGTCGCCGGTTTAATCTTTGTCCGTAGAAAAAGATACCAGAACCTGATTCTGGGGAACTTTATCCCGAAGCCTAAGTAGGGATAAGTCAACGTCTAATACACGTTGCTGGGTAGCCTATTCCCATAACAATGGCGAAGTCTACGTATTCAAAGTCGTAGCACAAAGTCTAAGGGAGTTCATTCCTTTAGCGCAACGTTACATGCGGAACGGATTTAGACAATCCGCATTCTAGCCTGACTCAAACGGTAGTCGGTAAAGGCTAATCAAATCCGTTGAAGGCTGGGGGTTAGCCAAAAATCCTAAAGTCAACGCCTAACACGTGTCGCCGGGTAGCCTATTCCCGTAACAAATGGTAAAGCCTATGTATTCAACATCATAGCATAAAGACTAAGGGAGTTCATTCCGTTAGCACAACGTCACATGCGGAACGGACTAAAACAATCCGCATGTAAGCCCGATTCAAACGGTAATCGATAAGAGCACGTCAAATCCGTTGAAGGCTGAGGATTTGCCAAAAATCCTAAGTCAACGTCTCATACACGTTGCTGTTTAGTCTTTTCACAGGAGAAAGACGAAGTCTACGTATTCAATATCGTAGCACTAAAAGGGTTAAATCTTTTAGCTTAACGTCACATGCGGAACGGACTTAAACAATCCGCATGCTAGCCCGACTCAAACGGTAGTCGGTAAAGGCTTATCAAACCCGTTGATGTCTGAGAATTTGCCAAAAATTCTATAAATACGAGTCATTGACGCATCAACTTCGTAAATTGGTCTCGTGACTCAAGTATTTGCCACGCTCCAATTCCTTAAGAGCTTAAACTGTGTATACTCCAGAAATCGGAAGAGTATAAACTGTGTCGGACGCTGGACAACGCGTCGCAATGAAGTTTAGACGCCGGACAACGCGTCACAAGGAAGCTCAAACGCCGGACAACGCGTCGTAAATGAAGATTCAACACCGACAATCGATAGCCAGCGAACTCGAGCTAAGAAGTCAGGAAATCGAGAATCGACTTCAAATTCAAAATTCCGACAGACGGTCAGACAATAAATGCAGCACCGGGACCCTTACAGACATTCGACAAAGCACCGAATAGCCTGGAGGACTGAAGGAATCAAGAATAAAAGCCATTCCAGATATCCCGTCATAACCAATTGAAGGATGGGACAATCATATCCAAAGTATTCCAGACTCTTCTATAAAAGAACGAGGCTGAAATACTTTGGAGGGGGTATCTGTAGGCGTATAAAACTACCTATAGGTCCCTTAACACAGCTCGACGACGTCGAACCAACCATCGGGCGACGTATCCAAACACGATCGTTAGTCCACAACACCGAAGCTAAGTGACACGCGACGAAGCGGATTAACGAGGCTATAAGGCTAACGAACCGCACGCAAACAACGGAATAAATCCCCTCATGTGCGGAATCAAGCTAACGGGTTGAGGAATCAACGAGTCATCCAATCAAGAGCGGACTCGGACGAATCATGATCGAATTAAGATCAGTTTCGGACTCAAATTCAAAAGTGTATTTACTGCCAAATCAGGAACCGGATTTACTGCCAAATCAGGTCAACGAATCAAGTCCGAACAAATCTACCACAAAACGGACACAACGACGAAAAATGGCGAAACCAACACCCAGAGGGGCTCGGCCGAGGCCGAGCCACCTCAGGGTGGCTCGGCCAAGGCCGAGCCACCTCAAGGTGGCTCGGTGGCCGGCCCAGATCTGTGCCAAGGCACAGATCTGGTTGCCTATAAATAGAGGGCTTGGTTCATTTGTTCAGGGGTTGGAAAATTTGGAGAGGCGAAGCTTTGCTGGATTCGAGGCTCAGAACTTAAAAAGATCCAAGCTTTGGGACTTCGAGGACTTGCTCATCCAGATCCGGTGCTCAGCGATCGTCAATGCCAAATAAGGCAAGAGTTCAAGAGGAACCGGATCTCAGATCGGATCTCAGATCTATATAGGCATACTCTGGATCAAAGCTTTGTCTTTGATCCCGAGATTCGGGCGATTATTTCCTTGGTGAACTAATCCCCCCGGCTATTATTTCCATGGTAAAATAATACCCGTCGTACTGCGTAGATCCGATCGGATCTAGATCGCGTGGTGGTCCACGAATAAACCCCGGCGCAGGCGAAGAACCCACGCAAGCGAGCGACCGCAAAACAGGAGCTCGTGATTTGTTCGACAAACAAGAGAAAAGTTGTAATTTTTATTTTCTTTTATTTTGATTTTCATTGTAACCGGATTTTATAAAAAGACCGGATCTTTGTAACCGAAAAACAGTTATTTGAGATGGCAATGGAATCAATGAAGAAGAAAGCAACGATTTTTCCCGCGAACACTATTTGGTTTTTTCCTTTGGGGTTTTTGCTGTTGCTTCCTCTTCCTATATAAACCCCCAAACCCCCTTCTATCTCAGTAACCAATGGGATGTTTTAAACAAGTTTATAAAAGTTTTAACAGGGGTTTAAGTTTGGTTTAAAGCTGTTTTGGTTGGTTCACAAGTGGAGGAGATCATCTATATTGTTTGAGCTTCCTTTTAATCTATCTCTCTATCTTGTTATTCAGAGAAGAATCTCTAAACTTATATCTAGCTATTTATACATTTGATTTACATTTCCATAAGCTAGCATTTGTATTGAGTTTAGTTTGATTTTGATTTACTCATTGTTTACACACACACCCACTTGAGCTTATTGTATTTACATACATAGTATATTTGGGTTGGTGAGAGTTGTAACAATTGAGTGTGAGCTTTTATTGTGTTCTCATCCATATTAGAGAACAATCATTCTTTGTATTGTGCTTAATCGTGAGATCACTTTGTAATACACTTGTACACCGAGAGGAGTGTGTGGTGAGAGTCGGGGATCGTCCCAAGAGGAGTGGCGTTGGTTGACGAACCTAGGGAGAGGTTGTAACTGAGCACTTGAGGGAAACACGGCTAGGTCCAATACTTGTGAGGGTGTAGAGTGGGTTTGCAAGAGTGTGAGTTGTAGAGTTTTCGGTTACTAGAAAACCGAGTGTGTAGAAGTTTCGGCTTTCAAACCGAATTGTGATAGTGGATTTCTCCCCGGGAGTGGGGAGCGGAGACGTAGGACGGAAGGTCCGAACTCCGTGATCATTTGATTGTGTTTGAGTGTGCTTTGGCATTTATTCTTATTTGTGCTCATTGCTCATATCGCCATTGTCGCATTATTTTCTTTGCCCACTATCTTGTTATTTCACCCTTGTGTTAATTTGTATATCCTTGCATATATCCCATAGTATATCTCATTGCTAGGATATATCTCTTTGATCATATTGTATATTCTTGCTCATATCATATTGTATATCTATCTTACAAGAATAATACTTGCGAATTAATTTTAATTGGCATAAAATCAGATTAGATTAGCATAAAACCCTAATCACCCCCCCTCTAGGGTCTAACAGTGGTGTCTCGACAGCGGCCGAGACACCTTTGGCCGAAACATATTTGGGTGTCTTGGCTTGTTTTGCCTCTAACTTTCTCATATACCTCTAAATGAAAAATTCAAGATGCCTTGAAAAGCTGACGAACAGTATACAACTATTATCTTTTAAGCTTTTTCATATTCGAATCAAATCATGGACGAAATCTCCATTCTTCTCTTAGACACCAATATTGTCTCGGAATTCTGAGGTAGTTTGTACTGTCTTTGGTATTTTAGCTTTATCTATCTCATACAATCTAGGAATTAGTTTATCCAAGATGCATTAGAAAGCTAACGAGGAGCTCTATAACTTTCGTCTTTTGAGCTTCTTCGGATTCAAAGCGAGACAGTCTCTACCAAGACCGAGACACTTGGAGTGTCTTCGCTAAGGCCCGGGGCATTGTTTCGTGCGTCCGAACTCGGAATTGCGCAATTCAAAGTGTGAAGGAAAGCCAACAATAAGATCTACAAGCTCTCATAGTTGAATCATATGTGGAGTAGATGGGACACGAGGGGCGCTTCATCTTTTGTAAGTGAAGCGTAGCTCCCGATCAGTTATTCTGCAATTTCGTTGCTTCACACGGTTCGTCGACTTACTTCATACGTTTATCAACATCAATTAAGCTTCTGTGACTCGGATAGTGATGTTCATCATCTTCTCTCTGTCTCAAGGCACGTACGGGAATTCGTAGGCAATTTTAACACCTACAGATACCCCCTTCAAAGTATTTCAGTCTCGTTTCTTTTATAGAAGAGCCTGAAATACTTTGGATGTGATCGGTGTAAGCTTCAGTCAATGTGAAAGGACCTGTAGTTAACTTTGATTCTTGACTTCTTTGATTTTCAGTCTATTTTGATGAATAGCTGAAGTTCTTCCGACGCTATGTTCATCGTCCGACCGTCGTCGAAGTTTCGAATCGAACCTGGTAAGTTGGTTTTGGCTTGTGTCATTGAGTTGACTTTGAACTAATTATCTCTGTCGCAACGTGTTGACTGGCATTGACTCAGAGCTATGCATTGACTGATGTTGACCTTTCATATAATGCGTTGACTGGTGTTGACCTAAGGCTACGCGTTGACCGGCGTTGACCTTAGGGTTTAGATTCGATTTGCGTTGATTTTCATCGCAACGCATTGCCTAGGGTTGACCTTAGAGTTTCGCATCGATCGGTGTTGACTTTCATCACAACGCATTAACTGGCATTGACCTAGGGCTATGCGTTGACCGGTGTTGACCTTAGGGTTTCGCATCAATCGTCGTTGATATAGTTTATACTCGTATGTTTGCTGGAGTATACATAGTTTAAGCTCTTCAGGTATTAGAGCACGGCGGTCTCAAATATTAAGGTTGCAGGACCAACTGTTAAAGCTAATTCATCTGCATGTATGAATGTTATCGGATCCTCAAGTCATGAGACCAACTACTAGAGCTGGTGTATCAATGACTCTCATATTTATAGGATTTTTGGTAAACTCTCAGCCACCAACGGGTTTGATGAGCCTTTACTGACTACCAATTGAGTCGGGCTAGTATGAAGATTGTTTAAGTCCGTTCCACATGTAATGTTGTGCTAAGTGAGTTAACTCCTTTAGTGCTACGATATTGAATATGCAGACTTCGTGTTTCTCATGAGAATAGACTACCCGACGACGTGTGTTAGACGTAGACTTATGATTTTTGGCAAACCCTCAGCCTTCAATGGATTTGACGTGCCTTTACCGACTACTGTTCAAGTCAGGCTAGCATGCAAATTGTTTAAGTTCATTCTACATGTAACGTTGTGCTAAGAGAGTTAACTGCCTTAGTGCTACGATATTGAATACATAGACTTCGTCTCTCTCATGGGAATAGACTACCCGACGACTTGTGTTAGATATAGACTTAGGATTTTGGGCAAACCCTCAGCCTTCAACGGATTTGACATGCCTTTACCAACTACCGTTCGAGTCGGGCTAGCATGCAGATTGTTTAAGTCCGTTCTGCATGTAACTTTGTTCTAAGAGAGTTAACTCTCTTAATGCTATGATATTGAATACATAGACTTCGTATTTCTTATGGGAATAGACTACCTGGCAACGCGTATTAGGCGCTGACTCATCCTTACTTAGGATTCAGGATAAAAATCCCCAAACTCAGATTTTGGTGTCTTCTTCAATCGGTGAAAGACTAAACCGGCAATGCGTGTTAGGCGTATGCTTATCTCTATTTAGGAGTCAAGATAAAGTTCCTCGTGCGTGTAAGGCGCGGATTTTGGCGTAATGAATAACAACCTACCACAATGTTGAATACGTGGGCTTTTGTCTTTTTTACGACAAAAGACTAAATGGTAACGCGTGTTAGGCACTGACTTATTCTTACTTAGGCTTCTGGATAAAAGTCCCCAGACTCGGATTCTAGTGTCTTCTTCAATTAATGAAAGACTAAACTGGCAACGCGTGTTAGGCATAGGCTTATCTCTATTTAGGAGTCGAGATAAAGTTACCCGCGTGTATAAGGCGCGGATTTTGGCGTTATGAATAACAACCTGCCATAATGTTGAATATGTGGGCTTTTGTCATTTTTACGGCAAAAGACTAACCGGCAACGCGTGTTAGGTGCTGACTTATCCCTACTTAGGCTTCGGGATAAAAGTCCCCAGACTCAGATTCTGGTGTCTTATTCAATCGGTGAAAGACTAAACCAGCAACGCGTGTTAGGTGTAGGCTTATCTCTATTTAGGAGTCGAGAAAAGGTTCCCCACACGTGTAAGGCGTGGATTTTAGCGTTATGAATAACAACCTGCCATAATATTGAATATGTGGGCTTTTGTCCTTTTTACGGTAAAAGACTAACCTGCAACACGTGTTAGGCGCTGGCTTATCCCTACTTAGGCTTCGGGATAAAAGACCCAGACTCGGGTTCTGGTGTTTTCTTCAATCGATGAAAGACTAAATCGACAACGCGTGTTAGGTGTTGACTTATCCCTACTTAGGCTTTGGGATAAAATTCCCCATGCGTGTAAGGCACGAATTATGGAGTTGAAGAATGGTGTCTTCTCTTAGGGCAAAGACGAACCCGAAATAAGAGAGGAAGAATTTTATATTCTATCTCCCAAAACCGGAGAGGAAGAATTTTATATTCTATCTCCAGTTGCAAAGGAGACTCGAAGTAGGGTCTCCACCTTAAGAATCTGAAGAGTAAAACTAAGAGTGGGATCTCCACTCTAAGAATCGAAAAGATTCGGATAATCCTAATTGTCGGAAGGTTTGATTACCGAACTAAAGGTAAATTTCTCGCTTATCGAGAGTAAATTGTGGTTTTGGCCCTTACTATAGGAAGGTTTGACCAAGCAGGAGTTTAAGGTGACCCTAACTATAGGAAGATTTGATCATTCGATTTTGAAAGTGGATCTCTCGTTCATGGAAGGAATCGAGAGGAGATTTTGGCTTTGGCCCTAACTGTAGGAAGGTTTGACCAAATAGGAGTAAAAGTATAAATCAGAGTGGGGGTTTTTGATATCAAATGACGAGATATTAACACGAAGGGAATTTGACAATCGCAATAGACTGTTCGAATTAAAATTTTCAATGCTATGTCGAGACTTTAACAGCGGGAGTTTAGTGTTTATCACTTTGTTTGTAATGACCGAGTTATCCCTAATAATATTACATGTAACATTCTTCCGGGAACTTTCCATTACATGATCATCCACCCCCAACTTCCTTCGCAAAACTGGGTCTAACATTGTACTTAGTTGGATGACCGGGTTATCCTTAAGAATACCAGACATAGCACTCTCCAGGAACTTCCCGTGAAAGAAAGGAAATAGTTTAGACTCATATACCTGTTGGAGTATACAGGGAGCAGTTTAACCTCATATACCTATTGGAGGATTGAGAAGCAGTTTATACTCATATACTCTTCAGAGTATTATCGTTCTCATTCGACTTATCCTAGCATTATGTCGCTGGCTTCAACTAAGGTTTGAATTCTATTCTTGAGAGTGAAGTAAGCCTTTGTAGGATGAAGGATCCTCATATAGTATGTATAGTACATTGGATCCGTAGTATTGTCAGCTTCCTCCTGATTTGCGATAGGTGGTAACTTGATCTTGTTATTCTCAAAGAGGGATTCGAAGATGGTTGGATCGTCTTCGTCCATGAAGGAGTACTCTATTTGGATTTTTGGACCAGAATTCTTTTGCTATCTCCGGGATTTCTATTGTGACGTCTGATTAGCGTCAATACCAGGTGCCTTCCCCTTACCATGGGATATGAAGCTTGAGTTTGGAGGGTTAGCCATCGGTGGGCTACTTTCGGCTTTCTTCCTTCTGAGGAAGCGTTCGGCCTGCTCCCCGTGCACTTTTAACTCTTTCCAGGTGTTGGAAGGTGCTACCCCCATAACTTTCAACACGTCCAAAGAGAGTTTGTAGTGACAGGTTTGGAGGATGAAGTCCTCTGTGACTGGATCTCGACAATTCATCGCCTTATTTCGGAAGTGCTTGATGAAGTTATCGATCGTCTCTTCATCTTCTTTTTTCTCCTCAAAGAGTGACCTGATTGATACCTCAACGTCATCATCAAAGAAGTGAGCGAGGAACAGGCTCTCCAGGTCTTCACAATTGTTGATACTTCTAGACTTGAGACGACAGTACCAATCGAAGGCAAGTCTGCGAAGGGTACCAACAAATGATCGAACCATCTAGTAATTGCCGTATATCATACCCAAGTAGGACTTGAAGTAGATCAGATGCTGAGTGGGTGAGCCCTTCCTGTTGAACAGCGTGAAGTTGATAAGGTTGAACTTCGCCGGATATGCGATCGAATCCCACTTTCTTGGGTAAGGACACAGAATATTGATCTTCTGCACCTATTGCGTAGACATCAGAGCGTTGATTTTTCTCTCGAGGTCCTTTATTTTCTCATCCTCGCTTGTATCGTGCTATGGAGGATTTCTGAGAGGAATAACGGGACCACCCCCAGTATTATCATCATTGGTGGGACTACCCCCGGCGTCATTATTCTCAGTAGGGCCGCCCCAAGTGTTTTGGTCAACGGGAGGGTTATCAGCATCGAAATGTTCGTCCACGTCTGAATCGCTACCTGCTTGGTTAGCAATGTTACGACAGCTGGATTCACCAAGTTGATTGGATAGAGCCCGAATCTGTTGGTCATGCTCTTCCTTCATCCGCATCATGGCCATTTCCAGTTCAATTTGAATGCTTCTTTCTTCTTGGCTAGAGCATCCTCAACCATCTTGGCTACTTCCTCGGTGTTAATCATAAACACTTCACGGGATTGTCCTGGACTGGATATCGTTTTGTTAGAAGCGACTGCAGAGTTGGCATCTAATGCTTCGTCATCCGAGGATAATCCCCTCTGCATTCTTTGATAATCCCTATATATAGTAGTCCCTACGCGTAGCCGAGTTAGATGATGCGATACGAGGAGGTCAGAACTAGAAGGTCGAGCGGACTTTCCTTTATCAGCCATGTTAATTATGACTTCTGGAAGTTCGTCACCTTGAACGGCCGATCGTTTCTTGCGAAAATGCTTTGGTTTGGACTTAGTCGTTCCGTTAGAGATCCTCTCAAATACCGAGACCCTCTACGGAGCGATCTTGAGGTAGTTACACACAGATAATACTGTCCTGATTAGTTTGATGCACGAACAATGAAAGTTCGTCTCCCGGGTATCTCTTTTTCGAGATCTGTTTGTACCCTTAGCCTGATAGTACAACTCATTAGCATGATGACTACAGCAATCTATCATGTGTTGGCACGACTTCTCTGGTATAATGTTGTTGTCTGACGAACACGTTTCCTTTTGAGGAATCTTCGCCTTGTTGGCACTCTCAAGAGTCACACGTTTTGAGCTACGCCTTCATGAGCATGGGATCTCAACGGGCTCTTGGACTTCAACACGTAGTCCGAGGTGGTCAATTATAGGAGTTTTCTCCTTACGAGAAGGCTCGGACTTGTTGCAAGGGCGAGTACGACCCCCAGCTCGATGAGTTGCTCAGGGTTCATTCACCATGCCCAAGCATTTTTTGACCACAAATCTGTCTCGATCTTCATGTAGAGGACCCAGGCGATCCTTCAATGAAATTCTAGATTTGGAGAGATCCACACTGTCGTAGGGCTTCACCGGAGGTACGGGAGCAATAGGAGCGTGATCTAAAGTTGACAAAGACTAGGGAGTAGCCTCAGATCTGGAATCAAGCGAGAGACATGACTGGTGTCTCTTGTCGGGTAGAGGTGTTGTTTTGGCCTTCAGCACCCAAACCTGCTTAGACCTTAGTGGTTTCTTGATCACCTCTTCCTGCTATAATTTCTGTGCTTCTTGTGTGAGAATCCGGGCATGCACAAGTAGTGGTGACATTTCTGGATACGCTCCTCGAGAGTGGAATGAGTTCGTTTGACACAAACCCATTTGTTAGTTAATGGTTGGGTGGAGGACTCTGATGCTTGTTGTGGCGGTGGATTAGCCCGTTTGGCGCTTTCTGAACTCTAGATCCGCTTGGTATCGGAGTCCATCCACTTGCTCTAAAGCCTTAGCCAATTGGCAGGCGAGACGTTAGCACCGCCTCTAATGAGCCCTCTTTGATAAGATGTCCGGATCTGTAGCTTTGGCTTCATCAGTCACCGATGGATCATTGAGAGGTGCAACTGCGACAGCGGTAGCGGGAAGGTCACCTTCTTGGGTATTCAGATCTGAAGACCAGCGGATCATCCGGGAGAAGGAGGCCTTCCTGCACTTGTGAAGAGAGGCGGATCTGGAGGAGGAGGAGGAGACGTACTCCTCAAACTTCTGTTGGTCGAACTCGTATTCGACCTCTTCAGCCATGGGGATCTTGATCGTCGGCTGCGACACAATAGTCTTGCCAGCAAGGCTGTTCAACTCACACTGTGATCGTTAGCTTGTTTGGGAAGAAAATCTATTTTATTCATGAGTTCATTACAACTTCAAACATTTATAATAAACTTAAAGAAATAGTCTTTTTATAAGACTTTCAACAAAAATTACAACTTTCTTTCAAACAAACACAACAAATGTTTATCTTGCGCTGCTTGCGTAGCATCTTAGCCTGTGACGAGGATGTTGATATCCGTGGACCACCAAACAATCAGATTAGATCCAGAGCTTTTTTGATTCACGAAGGAATCAAGAAACCGAAGCAATTATCTCGGCAACAGCGAGATAATCACTCTTCTCAAGATCATCGCAATGGGGCAATCTCAAGAAAAAGAACCGGGAATTGTAGATCTGACAAACCCTTCTACTCTGTACTGAAGAACTTGATCCGATCTACTCCTCTCTTTTGAAATCCATGCTCCTTCATTCTTCAATTCAGCAGGGCTTCTCCGACACTCGAGAATTCCAGATCTCAAAAAATGAAGGCCCTGAGGCTGTATTTATAGGCTTTGGGACCTCTATTTTCGGATAAGAATAATTGATTCACTCTTATCTTTAGTTATAACCATTTAACCATATTCTTGGATGATATTTTATCAGTTAAAACAAATTTAGGTGGTTAACGGTCGAAAAATAGCTCAAAACAGCTAGGAAAAGATTGAGTAATCTATATAGTACTACTCCATATAGTACTGAGCTGAGCTCATCAACGATATCCATCACATGTATAAACTGTATAAATTTGGCATATCAACGCACTATCTCATATAGTACTACCCTGAGCCCATTAACGATATCCGACATGTGTATAAACGGTATAAATCTGGCATATCGACGCACTATCTCATATAGTACTGAGCTGAGCCCATTAACGATATCCGACATATGTATAACCTGTATAAATCTTGCATATCGATGCACTATCTCATATAGTACCGAGCTGAGCTCAACAATGATATTCACCTTATGTATAAATTGTGTATATCTGGTATGTCGACGTACTATCCTATATAGTACTAAGCTGTGCTCATCAACGACATCCAACATGTGTATGAACGATATTTAATTTCGAATATGATTAAATCAAAACTCATCATAATTCCCTTAGGGTTCTCAAATACGTAAAACAATATATTCATGACTACATAAGTAATATCAAGCGGCTTAAAATTCCGCGAACGCATCTTAAAATGGCGCAACACAGCCCCACAAAACGAGCAGGAAAAATAGTCAGGACTTTTGTTAGTAAAATGAGCATATCTTTCTTTAGAATAACTATTTTTAGAAATGATTTTTTGTTTCGAAAACTAGATTCACACATCTTTCAATTGGCATAAGTTTGGTTCAGTTTGGAGTTTGTTTGTTATTCCAAATCTCCAGTTAAACATTATACATGTACATCAGTTTTTCTGCAAGACATATTGTTAGTAAAAAGAACATATCTTTCTCTATACAAACTATTTTTAAGAATAGCTCTCTGTTTTAGAAACTAAATACATATAACTTTCATTTGGAACTAGTTTTCTTAAATTTGGAGTTTATTTGCTATCTCAAATTCTTAGTTAAAGATTATACAAGTGCTGCAGTTTTCTGCAAAAAAAATATGTATTTAGTACATCTCTTAAATTTCTCAAATATAAACAAATTTATGAATAAACCTAATAATCATAATCATGATACTATCATAAATAACAAGAAAATATTACTAATCTAGCATTGGTTTAAGTTTCAACATCTAAAAAAAATAAGATTTTTAACATCACAAGTTAAGATTCAAACATGAAAACACATATTAAACATCTAAAATAGCTATTTAACTATGGGGATGGGTTTGGATGAAGATAATCTTGCATCAAACACCATTCTAAGACTTTAAAATAGACATCAAGCAATTCATAAGTACAAACAACCCATTCTCCATTGTCACACGTTGAAGATCTTGTCCTCGTGTCAGTATTGTGCTTCACAAAGCTTTCAAAAATTCATAAGAAAAAGATTTAGGGTTTTTAAGGAAAGAGTGTAGCTGCTAGGGTTCATAGATATAATAAAATAGAGGAATTTTCATAAAAAAAATATAGGTATTTATAGAGACAAACCCAAAACAAACCTGTTTGACCCGAACCAGGAAACCTAGTCTGACTAGGAAAATAACCTTTGGTATTTTAGTCATAAATTTCATATCTGACCTCGGAATGAGGTGATATAAGATTTATTAGAAAGATCTTAAAGAGACCTACAACTTTGGTCTTTTAAGTTTTTCCAGATTCTAAATGTTTCAGTGCATAAAGTGCATATATATTTAACTAGTTATTTTTCCCAGATTAAGGCTCATGCACATGTACATGATATCACTTCTATATTCACATATATACATTGAATTGATCTCAAATCAATTCTTAGCATACTCAAATATTAATAAATATCACTCAAACATTAATAAATATCATTTTTTCATAATGTAACACATTTATTATTATTTATTATAAAATATTTAAATTTTTAGGGTTTTACATTCTTCCCCCCTTAAAGAATTTCGTCCCCGAAATTCCGCAAACGTATCTTAGAGATTAATAATACATTACCATAAATCTTTAGATAAAAAACATTATAATATCTATACTTAACGATCTAAAATATGAATATTCCTACTTAACCCCTAACTAAACGGAACTAGTACGTCGAGCGAAAAATCCAAACAAGGAAACCACCATATATATACCATATGTTCCGAATAATTATGAGCTAAGTGCTAATACCATTATTCTAGCGTTAAGTATAGATATGAGCATATAAATAATCATAAACATAGACAAATTATATCCAAACAATTTACTTACTCAAATAAGTGCAAGTAAATAGGTGCAAGTCGTCGCGATGCATATCCTCATCGTGCCCCAAGAAACTTCCTCAGCTCCTTTTCGATTCCATTGAACTTTAACTAAAGTGTAGGTATAAATTTTGATTTCCCAAAATGAGGGTTTCATTTATATTGATAAGAATAGCTTATTATAAACTAATAAATCGAAATTACAATAGAAGCAGAGGGAATGCCCTCCTTGTTTAACGTGGGGACTTTGGTAGCGATAGGACACCTCGCTAGGTTCTTGCACCGAGTCTGCTTCCCTTGGACGATTTGATCTAGGCTGCTGGTGAGCTTCAGTACGTAGTAGAAGCTCGTGCTGGTCGAGTTCAAGTCTTTGAGTGCAGTAGTGGTCAGGGCCCGAAGCTGGGAGAAGGTGCTACAGTGCAAGGATCATTGAAAGAGCCCGTCGTTAACTCAGTCGAGTGTTGAGAGCTAATGGTCCAGCTAACTGATTGAATTAATCAATAAACTGCAAACCTCTTTCCTGTAGCCAGGAGAGGCTCTTAAATAGAGGAGAGACGGCGTGGCCACTCCCTTGCATCATAGGATGTGACCACGCACAGTTAGGGGATACCATGCTTCTCACTTGTACTATGAGCGACCGCTTGATAGGCTCGGAGCACTATACTTCTCTCCCTCATGTCGTGGGAAATAGGAAGGCCCATCCCTGTACGTGATGTAGCAGCCGCCAGGTACTCTGGCGAGTTTGGCAAGTGTGTTAATTGCGAGCGAATTTGGCTCTTGACTTGTGCAAGTGAGTTCAGCTCTTGAGTAAACCTAACTCGTGCGGGCGAGTAAAGTGTGCAGGTGAGTGTAGCGACACGTAGATTCGACTGGTCATTTGTACTATGGACGGCCACTTGATGTACTCGGAGTATTGTGCTCCTTCCCTTTATGTCATGGAAAATGGGAAGGCCCATCCCTGTACGTGATATTGTGGCCGCCAGGTACTCTGGCGAGTTCGGCTATCACGGGCGAATTCAGCTCTTGACCCGTGCAGGCGAGTCGAGTAAGCAGGCGAATTTCAATCACTTGGATTATCTTGACTCGTGCGAGCGAGTCAAGCATGCAAGCAAGTTTGGTGATTGCATGGGTTTGACTAGTTATTCGTACTGTGGATGGCCGCTTGATGGGCTCGGAGTACTATGCTCCTTCCCTTCACATCGTGGGAAATGAGAAGGCCCATCCCTAAACGTGATATTGCGGCCGCTAAGTACCCTGGTGAGTCTATGGTTAGAATGTTGATCACCTGACTGATCGTCTGGACACGCAGACGGGTTCGGCTCTTGAGTAAACTTAACTCGTGTGGACGAGTCAAGTGTGCAAACGAGTTTCTGATCACCTGGTGGATCGCCGACTGCATGGGCGAATTTAGTGATTGCGTGGTCTTGGCTCATGTTGGCGAGTCAAGCACACGGGTGAGCCTAGTTTTCACGTTGTGCGGGAGACTCGAATACGCAGGCGGATTTCAGGCTTATCTGCAAAGGTAATTTTTACCGCCTACAAGACCCCCTTTAAAGTTTTCAGAACTAAACCAACTTGCGTGTGGTTTTGAATACTTTGAATAAAGAGGTTACTGATGAGTTAAGACGAATTTGACTTCCTCGGCTAGGTCGAGACCTTCGCCCGAACTGGAGCGGTGTGAGTGCACACAGGCTAGATTACCGTTCGAGTTGCGTCACTTTGAGCGAAATTAAAAGTTATGAAGGTTGGCCGCGTATCTTTAGGTAGGTCCCCACGCTTGCCCGCTATGATTATATCTTGCCTTCGCACTCCCGCCTCGAGGTGCAGGCTCGATAGTGTTTTTGATCCTAACCATTGATTCGATGGGGGATCATGTCAGATCTTGGCTATTCACGCAGAATTCTGAACATCATGCCTTGCTCGTGGCTGTCCGATTTGAATCGCAGAATCGAAGCCGTTTACTTCAGATAGCTCAGTGAATCTCGACCATTAAGATTCTGTGTGTATAGCGTTTACCCCCTACCTGGGGGGTTTACTTCGTTCAGATGCTCTTTTCCCTAAATTTTCGTAGAGAAAGTTCGTCGTCCCTGGTTCGAGATGACTACGAGAATGAGAAAGCATGCTTCGAAAGGGAAAGAGGAGGTTGCTTAGCCGGAGCCCATCGTCCTCTCCGATGATGAGGAGGAAGAACCTACTCCTGTTTTTTCCCCTCAACCTTCTCTTGATGATGAAGGGATGATCCCCTTAATACAGCCCATTGCCATGGTCCCCACCGGTCAGGAGTCTGTCACCCCGAGTCCTAGATCCGTGCACGGTCTCGTTGACCAACTAGAGAGTGTCATGAAATAGGTAGTCTTCATTGTTAGCCTTGGCTGGGGGTCCTATGCTGACTTCAAACCCTTCCTCATGAACTACATAGCCGATCTTATGCACTTGGGTGAGGCTCATGAGGCTTCGCGTCGCCTGGTCAATCTTTATCACTTTGAGCTGTGTCTGACACACCTAGAGACTCTGTCGCGCGCTAACTCGGAGCCGGATGTGGAGCGGTTCGTTGCTCAGGCCTGTGCTAGAGGGGTGTGTGAGCGAGAGATCCGAGAGAAGGACCTGTCGAACCAAGGTGCCCTCATCTCGCATTTGCTCCATTGTCAATGCCTACTGCAGGCAGAAATCAACGCTTCAACCTCCACCATCGCCTAAATGAAGACTCAACTGATGGAGGAAGAGGCGACTTTGAGGGACTTGCAGCTCAAAAGCACAGACGTTCACAATGCTGTTGAAAAGGAGATGCAAACTCTCCAGGTGCTTCGTCAAGAGGGCTATGTTGCTGCTGTTGCTTTTGAGGCCAAGATCCGAAAGGAGGCAGAAGACCGGGTTCGTGCGGATCGGGCGGAGAGGATAGCCAAGATCAAAGCCGAACTCGCCTTTCTAACCGAGATGGATTAGGACTGATGGGGGGATGTCCTTAGGATCTCCTCGTATTTCTTTGTGTTGTTTTTGTTATAATTCCATTTGAAAGATTTGTCACCATCTTGTTTGAACGACTAGTCACCACTCTGACTAATGAATTATTATGCTTTTGGATATTTAATGTTATGCGCATATGCTCTCTTTCTCTTGTTTCTCTTAAGATTTTTAACAAATCCCCAGCTATCAACGGGTTTGACTTGCCTTTACCGATTACCGTTTGGATCGGGCTAGCCATACTATTCCCATCAGTATGATGAGTTGTCGAGTAGTTTCTCTTAGGCTTAATGCTAAGACTTCTGCTCTAACCCTTAGCCGTTTGAGGTGTGGGTTTGAGTTAATTGTAACCGAAAGGTTGTAGTTTTGTTGTATCATAATAACTTAAACTAAAATGATCGTTACCTGCAGGTGCGCTCGGAGGGTGTGTCAATAGGTTGTATCGTTTGGTAGGTCTGACTGTGTAGGTGAGGCTGTTCCATTGATAGATTGACACTTCAGATGAGCTGGACCACTTGAGATTTGTCTTCATGGGCGAACTAGGCCAAACAAATGAGCAGCTTAGGCGAGACTCATTTTCACTGACGAAGCGAGCTAGACGTTCGAAGGCGAGTTTCATTTTTGCAGGTGAAATTTGAAATGGTGGAAGTCGAGCCATGTGTTCGCAGGCGAAATCCATCCTCACAGGCGGAGTTTGAATTAGCGGGAGGTGAGCCATGTGTTCGCCGTTGAAGCTTTGTGCCTTCCAGCTAAGGCCACGTAGGCTCATGAGGTCGCATTAAATGCGATTTGACAAAGCAACATCACTTCTGTGCGCTTCGCTCGATGACGAATCATGGCCATAGATTTCAAAACCGGCTGTTAGATTTAGTCGTGAATTTCGGTTCGGGTTCTGGATCTCGACTTGCCCTACCCATTCCCTGTTTCGACGGTTCCTCTATAACCACCAAAAACCGAACTGTTGAGAATGATCTGGGCCGTCAATTTCGATCGTGGCCACGTCTCTCAACCGCCAACATCTCGTCTCTTGAGAGTGATCTGGGCCGTCGATCTCGATCGTGACCACGCCCCTCAACCGTAAGCAACTCGCCTTTAAATAGGCTTCGTCTTCTTCCTTTGAGGACTACTATGCTAAGGAATTTCTATTTGCTCGAAATTTTTTAGAGAGAAAGAACTCCATCTTTGTTTCTGACTTTTCGATATGGCGCCGAAAGCTAAGAAATGCGTCTCGAATGGAAAGGGTCCCAGTCGCTATCCTAGTGGCATCACCATCGGTTTGGTCGCTAGTGCTCCTGGGATGCACTTGGGTAAGTCTAATGACTTTGCATTGACGACTGACGCTGGGTCGGGATGATGAGCGCTGCTCGTCTTCTTCAGTGGATTTTTCCATTTTTGGCAATTTTCTCGATCTGGGTGAAACTGGCCTTTTTTAGGCGGATTCTGCTTTCATTGGGTGAAGGCGGTTTCTGCTTTGACAGGCAAAATCGACTTTCACCGGGTGAAGGCGGATTTAGCCTTGAGAGGCGAGTTTTGCTTTTGTCAAGCGGATCTTCCCCTCTCAGGCGAATTCAACACTTGCCAGGTGAAATTGGTTTCGCCGGGCGAGATTCGCCTGTTTGGGGACTTGAGAGAGTTTTTGATCCCGATAGTGGATTCTGTTCTAACTCTTGGGCTTCGCCTTGGAGCCACTTTTTCTAACGAGGCCCTCCCGAAGAGCGTAGCCATTGGTCTCGCCAGAGGTACGGGCTATACGACGCCCCCCCGATTCCCTTTCCTTGATCCTGTGCCCGCGTTCGCTACCAACAAGCCGAATGTATTGATCAAGAGAGTAACTGACGGGCACCATTTGGTGTTGCGCGAGTTGACTACAGACGCAGTGTTGATGAACGAGGCTAGAGCAGAGCTGAAAATCCCCAGTTCTTGTTTGGTGACGCTACCGTTGACCCTTCAGCTCTATTGCTTGGGGAGAGTAGGTGGCTCTGTGTTGTGGGTGGAGTCCACTACTACCTTCCCAGTATGCCGAGAGGGTTTTCAATCATCGAGTTGCGGTCGCTTGTGATTCCGAGAACGATGAACTGGGATCTAACTTCCACCCAAGATGGGGTGACCTACAGTGTCTTCACGGGCTCGATGGCTAGGTACAAGGTCAACAGTTCCTACAAGCGTGTGATCGCCCTGCATCCCGGCCTGCTGTACAATGAGTTGCCCGTCGGGGAGATGACTGCGGTGGCGAACACCTTCCGTCACCGTTTCTTTCAGGCCAGGGGATAGTTTCCTCCGAAGGATTTCAATGCTCCAGGGTGGATTTACTCGACGCCTGGTAGCAGCACCTGGTGGTCTAAGATCACCGAGTACATCTTGGATGAGAATTCCGACCTTACGGGTTCAGAGCTGTATGTGGCTATCTAAGCCACTCAACATGGTCTGAAGATCAACGCTCCTCAGTTCCACAGTATTCTGGAACTTTATTATCCAGATAGTAGTACGTTCTTCACTCCTAACAGTGAGCTTGGCATAACTCTTCGTGAGATGTACGACTTGTCTGGGTTGCCTTTGGGGAGTTTTCCTTATGAAGAGTATGTACCAGATCAAGACGAGATTGACCACCTTTCGACCCGATTCCCTCCGATGGTGGAGACTCTGTGGGAGTTGCTCGGGCACTACACATATGCCTCAACACCCTAGGGGCAGTGGACCATAAGGCAAGAATAAGAGGGCTCCAAGGATCAGCCATAAGAACTGGGCTGACTACATGTTCCCGGAAAATGATGTCAAGGGAAGGCCTACTCTGCCGCTGGGTGAGTATGACCAAGCCGAAGTGGAGAGGCAGATGGCAGAAGGGGTAGCTACCGAAACCCTTGAGCATGATGAGGGTGAGTTTAGATTTGGAACAACTTTCCACTTGTTCCATCATCAGGCCAGGCCCCCTATATCCGAAAAGGCTCTATTCGTGGGGTACCTCATGTTATAGTTGAAAAGGTGCGTGGTTCCCACTCATTCCTTCGAGGCGCTTCTGGTGGAGGTCGTCTATCTTGCGGTTCGCTTGGCCTACGGGAGATCCTATGCGCTGGTGTCGGCGATGGTGGCATGCATCCATCGGGGACTTTGTATATTGACGGCCTAATTTTTTCAAGTTTAGCCCACCGACGAGGGGGAAGGCGAAGTCACTAAGACTCCTAATCCCAGAGTAGGGCTGCCGTACACTTATTTGATGGCGTGGTTCATTTACCACTGTGAGTGCTTGATGAGCGCCTCAGCAGCTCTCCAGGAGGGAGGGTTCGTCCCGTTCGTCCAACATCTAGAGAAATACTCCTGGAAGTGTAGAGACATCCCCGACATGAGGAAGACGTTGTCCCACTTCGGTCCAGGGAACGATAGTTGGACGGATGGGGACGCCCGTTCTATCTCCAGGTAGTTCACTACTCTCTAAACGATAACGGGAGGCCGTGGCCGGCAGCTCAAGGGTAGAGGCAGCCAAGAAGGTCCATCACGAGGAGGCAGTTAAGGCTACCAGAGCGGCAGAAGGCCAGGATGATGCCACTCATGTGATAATTCCTAGAGTGACTACCCCTGTGACTGGGGCCGCTATGCCTGCCGCATCAGGGATGGTCCCAATAACTTCGGAGGATGTTCCCCTGTCATCTAATGTGGGGCAACAGGCGGGGGCCTCGACAACTTCAACGATCGTACCAAAAGGTGACCTTTAATACTGTAACCTCGGATGTAAGGTTGAATCTGCACTACCTAACATTTGTGTTAACTTAATGCAAGTACAGTTGAGAGAGTGATCTCTATTCCTTCCGACAAAGAGGAGGGGACTGGAGATGAAGCGAAGCTCGGCGACTCAGATAAGAGTAGTGTCGAACATTATTGCCCATGCTGAACTACTAATGGGGCTCTCCTCAGGAGTTATTATTAACCTTCTTCCTGTATTTGTAGCTGATCTACCCCTTGAGGCCGCTGATAAAGAGGATCCTCTCTCTTAGGCGGGCCAGTCAACTGGATAGAGGGATGAATCAGAGGAAGAAGATGGCGCCTCTATCCATGAGGTGATGTCGAGCAAGGAGGAGGCGTTGGCTCATGGAGAAGCATCAAACTAACAAGGAGAAGTCATCATTCCTGAAGAAGCGTTGGTTGGGGGCGAAGCATCAGTCCAAGAGTCTCCGACCCGAGGGGAAACATCCACTCGGCTGGTGGTCGTTTCCTCGTCCTTGGTGACCGTCGAAGTTGCGGTCAGATATGTGGCCGAGATCCCAGCGGCGTCAGTCGGTGTCTCGGTCTCAGTGGTATCTACTACCACCTCTACTGCCATGGCTACCAGCGCTTTGATCATGGCTCTGGTGGTGACGTATGTGGTCGAGGAAGCTACCCTCTCTCCTTTGGCTCGTTCTTGCAAGAGGGCGATGGATCGAGCCCTTGCTAACCTAAAAGATACCCTTGCTGACAACGTCAAGCTTGCATTGGAGGAAAGTTGTCCTTTCGAGGAGTTCAAGGAGGCTCTTGACTATCACATGGGCTTCTTGATCAAGATGCTTGGTGTCTCCGCTGCCAATCCGTATTTCAAGCGTTTGGAGGAGGCAGAGTGGGCTATTCGGCAGCTGCTCGCTCTTCGCGCTATGGACTCTAAAATCGTTCATCTTGTGACCGACGAGGTCCAAGCAGCATTAGAGGAGCACGATTGTAGACTGGAGGAGACAATATCATTGGAGGTGAGGCTGATGGAAGAACTAGTGCACGTTACGGCTGAGGAGGAGTGAGTAAGCCGAGAGCACCAAAAAGCCGACTCCCGTATCTCTCACCTGTCTTCGGAGATAGTGAAGACGAAACAAACCATTGCTAATGTGCAGGCCTTATTGGCCACCCAGGAGAAGACTCACGAATAGCTGATAGGGGAGTTAGAGGAACTCAGATCTCGACGACAACTGGTCGTTGACGTCATTGAGGAGAAAGGCCAAGCCCTCAAGGAGGTAAGGAACACTCTCCAAGACTTGGTTTCACGCTCTGAGGAGGATATTCGTCGAGAGATCTTGAAGAGGCTCGAGCTTAAGTGCGCTGAAGAGATTCACAAGGTGGAGTCACGGCTGAGAGATTTGTAACTTGATCTTGATTATATTATTATGATCAAATCTCTCTTAATGAATGGAATCGTGTTTTCGTCCTAGTCATTGTTCTTCTCATTTTGTGTGTGTGCATTTTTTTGTTTTTGTCACTGTTCACAACGGGCGAGGTCAAGTTAACCGTCGGTGGATTTGCCCCGAGTGAGTTCTGGCTACAGGCGTATTCTAGCCACGGGCGAATTTTAGCTATAGACGGAGTTCAGACCAGTTCAAGCCGTGGTTGAATCCCAATTGGGTCCAGCTTTTAGGCGAACTTGAGAGCGATGAAGACTCTAGCAGTAGTTAGACTTGGACCAGGTAGGCCAAAGTGATGCACGAGCCTATGCTATCAGGCGAATCCGAGCCGTGTGAGTACGAATGACGAATTCGACTCGTAGGCAGGCTTCGCTTTTAGTGGGCCACGTGCTTGTTCGTATATTAATATGCTTGCCAATTAAGACGACGTGGGCACGTCGCTCCGCATTAAAGGTGGCATAGTGGTGGGCTCTCTGTTTTCCACGCCCAATCTGGGTCGTTGAACGATATGTGCATACTTGGTCTGTACGTGATATACCGCTCCCCCTTGTTGTTGAAGAGGTCACGGTGTTCATCGCTCCCTACTCATTCAGGATGGCACCATGAGCAAAGACATCTGCCTCGAAGAAGGTAGAGAACGATGCCTCTTCCTCGGCTCCTGAACCTGACCGTGGTTCGAAGTCTAAACCCTTGGACTCCGCTAATTCGTAGGTCTAGGTTGAGGAATTGGAGAACGCCGTAAAGCGGGTGATCTCGCTCGTCGATTAGGGCCGTGGTACCTTCATGGACTTAAAGCAGTCTCTCTTAGATCATGTGGCCCGCATCCAGTGTCTGGGCGACTATAGGCTCGCCATACGCTGTTCAATGAGACTCCTCGATTTGGAGTCACTTTTAACAAAGTAGGAGAATCTGCGGTAGGCGAATTTGGAGCCCGATGTGACACTATTCTTGGCTTCAGCCCGTCGTCGTGGAATGTGGCAGCGAGAGTGCCGAAGGCGAAACATAGTAGACCAAGAATCCCTTATCAATCGTTTGGATCTTTAGCAACACCTATTGCAAATTGATATGGAGTCTACCGTTTCATCGATTCTTTTGGGCATGATCTCGTATGCCGAGGGGGAATCAACTTTAACGGGACTACGCATTCAGAGCGAGACCGTGCTTGGTGATCTTGCAAGGGAGAGGCATATTCTATTGATGCTGGGCTAGGAGGATGCCGCCGCTAACGCTTCTTTCGAGGCAAGGGTCCGGCAGGAGGTAGAGGATGAAGCTCGTGCTATGCATACGAAGAAGATAGCCGTGGTCAAAGTTGAGCTTGCGTCTTCAAACTTCTAGAATAAACTCGTAGAATAGGAATAGGTTCAAGATGTCCTGTTCAATCTTTTGTTTCTTGGATGTAATGTTATGACTCGCTTGATTGTAAAGCCATAACTTTGTTCAATGTATTGTCTTGAAAAAGCTAATGAATGAATTTCACGCTTCCTTGATTCCTTGATACGGTGTGTATACCTCCTTTCCCACCTTTTTTTTGTGTATCGCTATCCAGCGCCTAACTCATGCGATAGACAAACTCTATTGCTGGCAAGTTTATGTCGCAAGCGAGTTTGTGCCACAGGCAAAACTCAAGCGCATGCGATTTTATGCTACAAGCAAGTTTGTGCTACAGGAGAAACTCAAGCGCAGGCGAGTTTGTGCCATAGGCAAAACCCGAGCACAGACGAGTTTGCACCATAGGCGAAACACAAGCACATGCGAGTTTGTACCATAGGAGAAACTCAAGCACAGGCGAGTTTGTGCTATGCGTCCGCCTACGGACCCAAGTACTTGCTAGCTAAAGTGATGCGAGCGTGTCAACCCTCATTAATTATGAAGTGACGAAGCACTTCGCCTTCCATGCTTGATCCGAACTGTTGGTTTGGAGTGCAAGAAGCCGAGACTTTTATGGGCATCGAACTCGAAGCACCGCTGGGGATCTGATCCGTCCGATTCATTTGAGATGGCGAATCTCAACCATCGGATCCTAGTTATATAGCGTGCCCGCCACTCTCTTGGTAGAGTTCTCGTGCTCACGAAGTTTCGTCTGAAGAGAATTCTTGCAGAGCAGTCCTCATCCTGATCATGGCTCCTAAGATCGATGCGCACGTCTCTAAGGGCAAGGGGGTTGTTTCTTCCTTTGATGCTACCGATGCTGTCGTAGCGCTGATCGTTGCTCTCAGCCTGACCCCAGGGTCCGCAACTTTGAACTTTATTCTGACGCTCGCCATCCTCCAAAAGTTGGAGGATGTCCTACGCAGGACGACCACCGTCGTTAGTTAAGACGTCGGGAGATATTACGACGTGCTCCCCCTCGTGGCCGAACATCTCGAGGAGATCAGATGAGTGGGTGGCCCTCAGCTCGTCCAGTGATGCGAGTGAGAGCTCCATCGCTTGGAGGGGTTGATGTACCTCCTGGAGGTGCTGGTACACACCGACCCTAAAGACGAGCCGACGCCTCTCACGATGAGCACGTTGTTCGAGTGCGAAGCTTTGGCCAGGCACATCCTGGAGAAGGAGGCCGAGCTTAAGCGCCTGTGCAAGTAACATCGCACTTTGCTGGCTGAGATGGATGCCTATCTTGACGCTACTTTCTTCATGGACACATGGTCTCTAGGGGGAGAGGAGAACATGATGAAGCTCGAGCGTGAGAAAGTGGGGGTCTGTCGCATCGCTGAGGCGGAGGCAAAGTCACTTCAGATCCTTCGTCAGGATGAGGAAGATGGTGAGGCTGCCCTTGTCAAGCTTCAACAGCGACAGGAGGAGAAGGTCCGAGCTAGGCACGCGACGGAGCTCGCGGATGTCAAGGCTAGGATCGCTGCCTTCAATCTGTTGAAGTTAATTTAGAATGTTTCTGTTGCACTGCTATAATTTTGCTGATGCTAGTTGCATCTTTGTCTAAAAACATAATGTGTTTTTTTTAAACTCATCTTTGAATGACTCCTTATGCTTTTGGTTATTTACTGTTTTGCATACATAGCCTTTTCTTTATTTTCTGCGTTGACCTATGCTTTAGGACTTTTGGTTAATCCTTGATAGTCACCGTGTTTGACTTGTCTTTATCGATTGTTGCTTGAGTCGAGCTAGCCACGCTGTTGTTCCCCAGCGTAGTGAGTCGTCGAGGAGCTTATCTTAGACTTAATTGCTAAGATTCTCTTCCACTCTAGATTGTTCGTAGTGTGGGGTTGGGTTAACCTCGACTCTCGAGTTGTATTTCAAGCGGGTTTGAGATGTTAAAGATTAACAATCTAATCCAAACAGAGCGGTTGGTTGTGCATGTGACCAAATCAAGGTCCTAACAATGACCCGCTATTTGGCGGGTTGCTGTTCAGGGGTCTACTACAGCATGTCGCCTGGTAAGCCACCCTTAATGAACATTGTCACTTACGAAGACAATGATGTCAGGATAATCGAATCATTCAGGGACGTAGGTGTGTGATGAATGATTATTGTAGGAGACATCACATGGTGGGCTGCTATCCATCGATTGTTCTAAGATAATATTAGAATGCTCGAGATAGGTCGGGTCGTTCAGGGACGTACGAGTGTGACGACCGACCGGAGTAGTAACACGTCGCATGGTAGGTTACTACTCGGGCAGTGTCATTCATGAGAATGACGAAGCCTGCTCTACCAGAGGTAATCATTAACCCGATAGAATCTTGTTGCGGTCGGAACAACTATGAGGGCCTATCATCCCATGGGAGGGGATTGGTAAGTTGATGTTGCCAGAGGTGATAGTTAACATGACTGGATACTTTGTTGTGATGTGAGCCACTCTGTGGGCTTACCATCCTATTGGAGAGGATTGGTAAATTGATTTTGGCCAGAGGTTATAGTTAACATGACTTGATTCGAGAGATCCATCATCCAGTTGAATGAGACTGACGGAGAAACAACTATCAGAGGTGGGGATTTAACTTAATAATCGATTTTTGTCCTAACTGTCGAAAGGTTTGACCGAATGGGGATCTGGGTTATCCCTAAGAACATTATATGTAGCGTATTATAGGGGTTTCCCATAAGGAATGGCTCATACTCGCGAGTACGTCAGAGTGTATAAAGTAGGAATAGTTTAGCCTCATGTACCAGTTAGAGGGGGAAGAGGGGAAGTTTAGACTCGTGCACTTGTGGGAGTGAAAGGGAAGTACTAAGGGTAGTACTTCTTCAAGAATTTGCTGTTGATAGGCATCATGATCTTATCGCCATTTGGTTTGACGAGACGATAAGCTCCATTCGAATAGATGGTCTCTATCACGAACGATCCTTCCTATTTGGGCTGGAATTTGCCTTTCTTCTTGGAAGTAAGAATCATCGGTCGTCGAACGGCAAGTACCAATTCTCCCTCCTTGAATGATCGATGCTTGACTTTCTTGTCGAAAGGCCTTAGCTATTCGAGTTTGGTAGAACTCAATGTGCTGTTGGGCTTCAAGCCGCCTTTCATCCAACGCTTCAAGTTCTACGAGACGTCGTTGATGATTATCCTCGGTCGTCATTCCTGTCACTAAGGCGACACGAAGGGATGAAATTTGAATCTCTAATGATAACACGGCCTCGTAGCCATATACCAATAAGCAAGGTGTGTTGTCAATTGGCGTACGAACCATTTTGGGATACGCCTATAAGCTATCGCCAAGCTCGTTCCAATCGCGATTGCTACTGGAAGTCAACTTAGTTAGGATCTTAACGATTGTTTTGTTGAAGGCCTTGGCCAAACCGTTTGCTGAAGGGTTATAAACTATAGTGGAAAGGTTCTGGATTCTGAACTTGTCACAGAACCAGGTGAACGCATGACTAACAAATTATGTGCCATTGTCATGAATGATACGTCGAGGTATGCCGTATCGATATATGACGTGATGTTTGATGAACTTGATCACCTCATTAATTTTGACTTCTCTTAAGGGGACGGCTTCAGCCCATTTGGAGAAGTAGTCAGTGATTGCCAGAATGAACCGGTGACCCCTTGCTAATGGCGGGGATATCGGCCCAACTATATCCATTCCCCATGCTTCGAATAGCCATGACGCTGCTATCGTATGCAGGTCTTCAAGAGGTTGGTGCATGTAATTAGCGTGGATCTGGCATGTGTGGCCTCGTTTGGCATAAGTGACTGTGTCGTTAACCATCCCTGGCCAAAAGTAGCCTATCCTCCACAAATGATCCCACAGCTTAGGTTCGGGCTGGTGAGCTCTGCAGGTGCCATCATGGGCTTCACGTAGCGCTTATTACGCTTCTGTCTTTGAAAGACATCGGAGTAACAAGCCCTCATATGACCTACGATACAACGTCTTCGTGGTCGATTCGTAGTAGAACCTTGAGGCATGTCGATGGACAGACTCTCTCTCCTTAGCATTTTTAGGTTACATGCCATATAAGACGTAATCGATGATTAGGAGACGCCAGTCTTTCGGGTCAAGTTGACCCGGAGCCTAGTGAGTAGCGTTCGCTTCTAGAACGTACTCTGGTCGAAAGAGTCGCCGACTCGCTATAGTGACACATTGAGTCGTCTCTAGTGGTTGAGCTAAGTTAGCTACTAAGGATGCGAGGACAACCGCATGCGTGTTCTTGGAACGAAGCACATGCTCAATGCGGAAGTTTTTGAATGACTCAACTAGTTTGGTAGCCGCTTTATGAAGTGGGATTAGATCGTCATTCCTAACCTCGTATTCTCCTGTCATCTGCCTAATGATGAGTTGAGAGTCATCGTAGGCCTCGAGATGCTTTATCTCTAACTCTCTTGCCAGCTCGAGCCCAATGAGTAGTGCATTATACTCAACCACGTTGTTGGTACAGGACTCTGTTAAAGAGAAGGCTCGGGGTAATACGTGGTTATGCGGGGAAGTGAGGACCACCCCTACTCCTACAATAATAGATCTGCTAATGTCAACGCGAGACGCACCATCGAAGAACATATGCCAAACTTCCACTAGGGAGGTCACGTTGACTTCGGGGGGTTCATCCGGTAAATCTTCGAACAGGTCAGTTTTCACCCCCAGCGGATGACTGGCCATGAGATCGCAGATGGCCTGCCCTTTGACTGATTTCTACGGCATAAAGTGAATATCGTACTGAGATAGTAGGAGTGCTCATCTAGCCAAGTGCCAGTTTAAGGCCACGGGCTGTGTCATGAAGACTCAGATGGGGTTCATCCGGGAAATGACATGGATGGTTTGGCTAACTAGGTAATGTCGCATCTTTTGGATGGCAAATACCAAGGCCAAATACTCCTTTTCGGCCATAGGGTACCGTCGCACAGCACCCTGTAGAGTTCTACTCAGGTAATAGATGCCCTGCTCATGGCCGGCATCATCATTTTGTGCCAAGAGAGCACCCAGAGAGTGCTCTATGGCTTGTATGTAGATGAGGAATGGCTTTCCAAAGATTGGAGATGTCAGGACGGGTGGGTTCGAGAGATAAGCTTTGATCTCTTCAAAGGCCCGTTGGCAGGGCTCGTCCCATATGAAGGAGATACCCTTCTTCATCAGTTTGGAGAAGGGTTAACATTTGTCCGAAAGATTTGAAATGAACCTCTGGATGTAATCCAATCATCCCTAGAGACCCCTTAATTCCTTTAGATTTCGGGGCGGCTGAAGCTCTTGGATAGCTCGTACCTTATCCAGGTCGATTCGGATTCCCTTTGTTGTGACTACGAATCCAAGGAATTTACCATTGGACATCCCTAAGAATGACTTCGTAGGATTCATCTTGAGTTGATGAGATCGCATGAGTCTGAACATCACCCTCAGGTCTTGGAGATGGTCTTCTTTGCTGCGACTTTTTACGACCAGGTCGTCTATATATCATTCAACTGTCTTTCGTAGATAGTCTCAAAAAATCATGCTCATGGCACGTTGATACATTGCACCAGCATTTTTGAGTCCGAAAGGCATGACCGTGTAGCAGTACACCCCTATTAGAGTCCTGAATGAAGTGTGTTTTTCGTCATCAGGGTGCATCTTGATTTGATTATACCCTAAAAACTCATCCATAAAGGACATCCTTTCAAATCCGCATGTGTTATCGATGATGACGTCTGTGATGGGAAGGGGAAACTCATCCTTTGGGTAAGTGACATTGAGGTTTCTGAAGTCAATGCAGATGCAGATGTTACCATTCTTCTTTTGGACTGGAACAATGTTGGCCACCAAGTCAGGGTGTTGCTCTTCTCTGATGAAGCCGGATTCGATCAGCTTCTTCACTTCGGCCTCGATTGCCTCCATGATTTATGGATGAAACCATCTCTGCTGTTATTTGACAGGTTTGGCATCCAAGCCGATGTTGAGGCGATGCATGGCAATCTACGGATCAAGGCTGGGCATGTCCTCGTAATTCCATGCGAAGATATCAATATATTCCCGTACGAGGGCTATAAGGTCTTCCTTCTTTTGGGGAGGTAGACTACCGCTGACAAATATGGGCTTGGGGTTGGTCTCATCGCCCATGTTTACCTAGAGGATTTCGTCCTCGGTGGGCGGTTCACGCTGCTCGAAGCGACTACTCCACTGAGCATTGACGTGTCGGTCCCATGTCTCATCATAAAGCAGGACTTGCCCATCCTCTGCCATTTCGGTAGGATCAGTCACAACCATGTTAACTGTGAGGTTGTTGAACAAGTCTCACACGCTGACATCTGAGTCCTATGCTGAGAATGTCGATGATCTATCCTCAGAGCGGGCATCGTCAGAGTCCTCTCCAAAATTGCAAAACAATTCCGACGAGGGAGAAATGTAACCTAAGCCTCTTCGAGTCTTTGTGAAGTAGTTTGAGGGTTTGCCTTTAGATACGTAGGTGGGTTGGATGACTGTCTTCCGTCCTCTGCCGTAGTTTACGCCTTCTTGGTGAGTGAGGTCGTAACCCATATCCCTCATCATGCGGACTCCTCTTCTTCGGACTCGTCCCACAATGTGCATAAGGGGTGATTGACTCTCCCAAAGATAATATCATTTTGATAACTATCTTGGGCGGGTACGATGAATACAGCTTGCGAAGACTCAATCGTTTGTCTCTTTACGAAATACGACGAGTATATGGGAAAGTGTAGAGACGGGTCACTGTAGAGCCTCGCTATTGGGTCGTTAGGCTGGTCATCCTCAGATGTCGGGCAAGATGATAAGTAAGCAAAGTCGAACTTCTCATTCAAGATAATCTCCTCCTCCTGGACAACGTTGGTTACATTGTGGCTTTCGTAGCCGATTACAATTCATTCGAAATCGTTCAGGACAAGGCTATCACCATATTCGGGTTCACTATCTGCTTCATTACCGCTCTCAAGTTCCTTGATTGGTGGTTCATCGGAATCTTAGTAAAATAGGAAATCCGTGAAGTGGTTCTTGACTCCTTTGATGGGTTGTTTGTCGGCAACTACTGTCTTCACCCAATTGTAGTTATCCACGTATTTTAGGTATTTGTGTAATATGGATGGGATAATGCAGTTGTTGTGGATCCATGACCGTCCCAGCAGTATGTTGTAGGAAGGCTCAGCGTCGATGACGTAGCAGGTGACCTCCGTCTTCATGTCACCTAAATAGTACTTTAGGTGGATCTTGTCGAGAGGCCTCATCCCAGTGGCGTTAAACCCGAAGATGGTCGTGGTTGTCATGGAAAGACGCTTCTGGGGGACCCCTAAGTATTGTATAAGCTTCAAGGGGATAATGCTCAGCGCGGATCCTAGGTCAACTTGGATTCGATCCACTCTGGAGGAACCGATGTACCCTGTGAAGTACAAGGGTCGATCGTGAGAAGTGCTTTTGATTAGCATGTCCTCAGGGGTGAATGTGATGCAGGGGACCTGTTGTTCGAAGGCCTGATAGCATTGTAGACACTCCTTCCCCGCGTCTTCTTCCCTTGTGGACGAGAAGTGCGTGGCGAAAACCTTCGAGTCGGCCAATGCCTCTTGTAGATCTTCCTGAGTAGGTCTAGACAGATGCAGGAGTTCGTACATGGTGATTCTGGTTGGAATGTTCTTCAGCTGTGTGAGTACATTAAACCTGAAAGGCTGATTACTCGAGCTAGGCCTTTCGGGATTTGGAGGGGTCTCTGTAGGTAGCCGTCTGGAGGGTCCCCCCGACTCCTCCACCCTGGTAGGGTAATTCTTGGCGAATTCTCTCCCTGCCCTGGTGGTTAGGGCAGCTGCATCCTCGTCGGAGTCGGTGAGGGCGGCTACTATTGTTTTTCCTTTATTTGGGATATCGGATACGGCGTTGCAAGGTTTACCCTTGGTCCTCCTCGAAGACTTTGAAGACCATTGCTCATCACCAAGGAGGTCCAGATGGACCCACATCACTTTTTCCGATGGTAAGGTTTGGGATACTAAACCTTTTCCTCATTGATTGTGAGAGTCATCGTTAGTTATTTTCAGCATTTTCTTAGGGATAGGAACTACCTCCGCCAGCGCTTGAACCTCTGGGAGATCTTTTCCAAAACTCAGAGTGATCATATTTATGGTCACCTGCTTCTGTACCTTCTCTTTTTTTAGAACTCCCACATCGTATAGGGCTTGAAGCTTATCCTTGAGGATATAACATTTGGAAGTTTGATGGCCGAGGAACCTGTGGTACGCACAGTAGCCCGGTTCATTGGTTTTGTTTGCCTCCTCAAGCTTGGTTACTTTCGGTAGCTTAATCCTGTTGCTCTTGAGGAGCGTGTCGAGAGTTTCCACCACCGGGTCTTCCTTGAAGTCGTATTGCCTTGGAGAACATTGTTCAAATGGCCTAGGTTTCGGCTTTTGGGCTGGTTTGGGCGCTGGAGCAGAGTCCACGGCCATGATCTCCTTTCCTCTCGCTCGAGGGGGAATCTTCGGTGTGCTTGGTTCTGTAACTCCCTTTTTGGGGTGAGGCTCCTCGGCCTCAAGCCTTTTGATCATATTCTCAACCTGTTCGCCCTGGCGAACGAGTTCTTTCTAGTTTCGGCTTTCTACCGTGCTAACCTTGGACAGAATATGGATTGAAAGGTTATTACGGCACATCTCAATCAACATGGCTTCGGAGAATTGGTCTCGACAATGAACTGATCAGTTCCTGAACTTCTTCACGAAGTCTTGACCGACTCCGACTTCTTTTGCTTCTCGGCTAGGAGGGTCACCATTGACACCTCGGTATCGTCATTGAAGAAATAGGCTAAGAAAAGTCTTTTCGCGTTGGCCCATGACTTAATAGCACCTGGTTCTAATTTGTGAAACCATTCGAAGGCTACCCCTTTGAGGGTGCCAATGAATAGCTGGGTGAGGATGGCGTCGTTCCCGATGAGGAATCCGATCTGAGCCATAAAGTAGTAAATGTGCTGTGAAGGGGAGCCCTTACCATCAAATTGTACTAGACTGATTGGTTTAAATTTTGCCGAGTAAGGAACCGTATCCCACTCGATAGGGTGTGGCCTGACCAGCCCCAGTTTGTTCATGTTTTGTTGGAGCTTTAAGGCATTGAGTTGGCTTTGGAACTCGTCAAATCTTTTGTCCCGGGTGGTACCCCCGGAGCGTGACGTTCCTGACGACGACTTTGAAGAGTGATCCGACAGGAGTTCAGCATTATCCTCCTGTTCAGTCATCTGATTTGGAGTAGGTTCCCATTCCTTGCCTCCCATCAGCCTCCGTAGGGAACGCGTGACCTTTTTTTCTTCTTTTTGTTCAGAAGTTACTTTAACATGTCTCTTATGGACTTGATGGTGACCTGATGTTCTTCAAACTTTTGAGCGATCATCTGATCACTCGAGGTTTCAGCCATGTGCACCCTTGCTGAGTCACCGTGACTCGAGTGTGATGTTTGAGATGTGGCCTCTACTGAGTAAACTTCCTCTTCACCCCCGGAAGGGGGTGCTAGGAGAGCGTAGTTGAGCGGGATGCTTACTCCCGTATGACTGGGGGTCTGCAGAAATATACCGTCACACTCACATTGAACCAGCGGGTGACTGGGCCCCATGAAGGAGTCCAAGACTGGAGGATCTAGAAATACACTTTTACCCTTTCCTATCATGTTAACAGTAGTGGACGAGAGTTCTAAATCATCGACGGTGCACCTTCTTTGGTGGCTACGCCTTCGACGAGAACATCTCAGTTGGGAAGGGCGTTGAGTGATCCTTTCGAACACTGAAGGTTTCGCCATTCCTACACACTAGCAGTCGACGAGTACTATTTGGATAAGCCTTTTGCAGTGACATTGAGGATTCGCCTCATGTATGGTGCATTTGCGAGTTAGGTAACCCCGGAGATCTTTCGTGGGTGGTTGGCGACAACCCCCGGCATCAGAGGGGTCAACCGAGCGATCGCACGAGAAAGGTTTGGATGAACTCTCCCGTGTGCACTGGGTGGAATGGTTAGGTGTTGGAGTTAGGCGAGTTCGCCTTAACCGGCAAGTCTTCACGCTTAGGTGAGTTCTTGCCTGCTGGCGAACTTCGACCCTTTGTTCATGTAGGCGAGTTTGTAAGGTATCACCTACTACTTTGCCTTTGTAAGGCCCGTTCACTCGCAACGCTTACCCATTGAGTGGACTCGGTGAGGCTCGCCTGATTTCAAGGGCTCACCTGATTTCGAGGGCTCGCCTGCTTGAGTAGGCTCACCGCTCTAGGCAGGCCATTCGCATCAGGGATGTGACCCGAGAAACAAAATCCACTTGAGTGGGCATGCTTGCCCGTTTGGATTGATTCGCCTGAGCGGCCCAGTTTGTCAGAAATACCAGACCCACTGAAATGGGGGATATTACGGTCAGAGTGAAGCCCGCCTGAACGTGACGGTTTGCCTGATTTAGCGAGCCCACCAGTATCGGGAAGGCTGGTCCTCCGTCTTGCACTTTTCAAACCCAAATAATAATTTAGGCCATCATATGAGGTGAAGGTTTGGGCCTCCTGTTGGGCGAGGACCTATCTTCACCGCTGGTGAGCTCTTCTAGAGAGAGGAGCGTCCGTGCGAACCGTTCCTACGTGGTCTGTGCTAAAATGAACCACCATCTTTTCTTAAGTAGGGGTCTGTGAGGGTCATTTGGCGACCCATCTGGCAGCCTTTTGCCCTATGCTCTTGACCTCTGGCTTAGCCTTAATCAATTCGGAGGGAATAGGCTTCCCTGGCGTGACTCGGATAGAGTCCTCAGGTGCGGAGGCTTTGACCGTTTGAGGTCGGCCTCTACACACAACTCTGTGGTATTTGCAGGATGCATTACCACCAAAGGAGGAGGAAGACAAGTACTCTTCGTACTTGGCTTGGTTGAACTTGATTTCTAGGGACTCCACGGTCGTCCCGACAGCAACCTTGTCGAACTGCGCTACCACCATTTCGGTTAAGGAAATAGTTTCTCCCACTGTGGTTGCCATCTTATGTAGGTATAAATTTTAATTTCCCGAAATGGGGGTTTCGTTTGTATTGATAAGAATAGCTTATTACAAACTAATGAATCGAAATTATAACAGAAGCGGAGGGAAGACCCCCCTCATTTAACGTGGGGACTTTGGTAGCGATAGGACGCCTCGCTCGGTTCTCGCATCGAGTCTGCTTCCCTTGGACGATTCAATCTAGGCTGCTGGTGAGCTTTAGTACCTAGTAGAAGTTAATGCTGGTCGAGTTTGAGTCTCCGAGTTCAGTGGTGGTCAGGGCCCGAAGCTGGGAGAAGGTGCTACAGTGCAAGGATTATGCAAAGAGCCCGTCGTCAACTCAGTCGAGTGTTAAGAGCTAATGGTCCAGCTAACTGATTGAATTAATCAATAAACTACGAACCTCTTTCCTGTAGCCAAGAGAGGCTCTTAAATAGAGGAGAGACGACATGATCACTCCCTTGAATCATGGGATGTGACCACGCACTGTTGGGGGATACCATGCTTCTCACTTGTACTATAAGCGGTCGCTTGATGGGCTCGGAGCACTATACTTCTCTCCCTCATGTCGTGGGAAATGGGAAGGCCCTCCTTGTTTAACGTGGGGTCTTTGGTAGCGATAGGACGCCTCACTCAGTTCTCGCACCGAGTTTGCTTCCCTTGGACAATCCGATCGAGGTTGTAAGTGAGCTTTAGTATGTAGTAGAAACTCGTGTTGATCGAGTTTAGACCTACGAGCTCAATGGCGATCAAGGCCAAAAGCTAGAGGAAGACGCTATAGTGCAAGATCAATGCAAGAGCCAGTCGTCAACTTCGTCGGGAGTTGAGAGCTAATGGTTCAACTAACTGATTGAATCAATCAAGAAAAACTATGAACCGCTTTCCTGTAGCCAGGAGAGGTTCTTAAATAGGAGAGAGATGTCGTGGTTGCTCCCTTGAATCATGAGATGTGACCATCTATTGTTGAGAGATGCCATGCCTCTCACTTGTACTGTGAGTGCCTGTTTGAGGGGCTCGGAGTATTGTACTCCTCCTCTTCACGTCGCGGGAGTTGGGAAGGCCCATCCCTATACGTGATAGTGCAGCCGCCAGGTACCCTGGCAAATTTGTTAGTAACCTAGCTGACGGCTTGAACGTGCATGCGAGCTTGAACACTTGGACGAACTTGACTCATGCATGCGAATCAATATGTAGGCGAACTTGGCGACTAATGAATTTAACTTGTGCAGGCGAGTCAAGTATGCAGGCGGGTATGGCGACTGCGCGGATTTGACTGGCCACTTGTACTGTGAGCAGCTACTTGATGTGTTCAGAGTACTGTACTCCTTCCCTTCATGTCTTAGAAAATGGGAAGGCCCATCACTGTACGTAATATTGTAGTTGTCGAGTACTCTGGTGAGTCTGGCGAATTTGTTGATCGCATGGCCATGCAGGCGGGCTTAGTTCTAGGGTAGATTTTACTCGTGAAAGCGAATCAAGTGTGCAGGTGAGTTTTCGCTCGTCTGGCGGATTGCCTGGACGTACAGACGAGTTCAACAATTGCGTGGTCTCGACTCATGATGGTGAGTCAAGTGCGCGCGTGAGTTTCTTTCATTTGGCAAATTGCCTGGACGTGCAGGCGAGTTTAGAGATCACGTGGTCTTGACTCGTGCTGGCGAGTTAAGTGTGCGGGTGAGTTTCTTTCATCTGGAAAAATCAGCTTTTGAGGAGACCTGACTCGGGTAGGCGAGTCAAGTGTACAGGCGAGTTTTTAGATCCTCCTATAGTCAAGGCAGTTTTTATAGTCTACAAGACTCCCTACAAAGTTTTTGGACCTATATCATGGCGATTATGTGGTCTGGAACACTTTGAATGAAAATAAACATCATTTCATAAATTCAGGCAAGTTTGATTCCCTCATTTAGGTCGAGCTCTTTGGGCGAGTTCCAGCTGTGCTGTTGTCAATCAGGCAAGATTAATGGCTCAGGCAAGCTAGGCCAATCAGGCGAACAGAGTAGTGTAGGCGAGATCCGTTCTCACAGGCGAACTCCGAAGTAGTGGAGGACGAGCCACGTGTTCATGGACGGATTTGTGCCTGCTAGCTGGGGCCACGTGGGCTTGTCAGGTCGCATTAAATGCGAATTGACAAGGCGGATGTCACTTTCACATGCTTCGCTCGATGATGAATCGTGGTCGTTGTCTTCGAAAGTCATCCTTCGAACTCGGCTGTCAGAATCGCCAAGAACCACCTCTCGGTTTGGGCTTCAGGTTCAATCCACCCAACTCATTCCCTTTTTTGATGGTTTGTCTGTAACCGTCAAACTCGAACTGTCAAGAGTGATCTGAGCCATTAATTTTGATCATGGTCATGCCTCCCAACCACAAGCGTTTCGCCTTTAAATAGGCTTCGTCTCATTCCTTAGGGGACCACTGTGCTGAGGAATTTTTGCCCGCTCGAATCTTCAAAGAGAAAGAACTCAATTTTCCTTATCGACTTTCCGATATGGCGCCAAAAAACAAGAGGTGTGCCTCGAAGGGAAAGGGCCTAGGCCGTTCTTCTGGCGACGTCGCCGCCGGTATGGCCGTTAGTGCCCCTGAAACGTACTTGGGTAAGTCCAGTGGGTTATTTGATGACCTCATATTGATGAACAACATGGAATTGAGAAAATGAGCACTATTTGCTCATCTTCTTCAGCGGATTTTGCCATTTCTGGCAATTTTCTCCGATTTAGGTGAATCTGGCCTTCTTCGGGCTGATTTAGCCTTAGTCAGGCGAATTTAGCTTTGTCGGGCGAGTTCAGCCTGAAAATACCCTAATACCACTAGGAAGGAACCCTAAAGGGGGGTGAATAGGGATTATGCTAATCTAATCCGATTTATACCAAATTAAAACATATTAACAAATATCCTAGCAAATTAGATATACTACAAGATATATATGCAAGGATATGAAACTAACACAAGGGTGAAATAAACATAAACAAGATAAACAAGATAGTGGGCAATATAAACAAAGAGTAATTGACAATGGCGATATAAACAATAAGCACGAATATAAATGGACATCAATGACAAACGTAAACAAACGATATGATCACGGAGTTCAATCCCCACGACCTACGTCTCCGCTCCTCATCTCGAGGAGATCTCCATTATCACACCGTATTTTCTACGCTTACCCGAAAAACGTTTACACCTCACAATATCGGTTTTCAAGGCTCACCGATCAACGTTCACAATCTTACAATGTAACTACACTAACTACCACCTCAAGTGTTGGTCTCTAGCATGTGTCTCCCTCAAGTGTTAGGAATTACATCATTTCTCTAGGTATTACCACGTACCCCACTCCTCTTGGGATGACCCCGTCTCTCACCACAC
The DNA here is from genome assembly GCA_022839385.1 of Asparagus kiusianus. Taxonomy (NCBI): domain Eukaryota; kingdom Viridiplantae; phylum Streptophyta; class Magnoliopsida; order Asparagales; family Asparagaceae; genus Asparagus; species Asparagus kiusianus. The sequence continues at coordinate 20,116 of BQKN01057326.1, read as the reverse complement.
ACTCCTCTTGGTGTCCTAGTGTATTACAAAGTGAACCTCACAATATATGTTCAATCAAAATAAATTGTTCTCTACAATGGATGAGAACACAATGTAAGCTCCACTCTAAGTCACACAATCCCACAACCTAATTATATAATATATGCAAATACAATAAGCTCAATGGTTGTGTGTGTACAAAGAGATAAATAAAATCAACTAAACTCAATATAAACACTAGCTTAATAAAATGATAATCAAACAATATAAGATGTAAAGCTAGATTGAGTTTAGAAAACTTCTCCAATAAATGACAAGATTGAGAGAGAGATAATTTGAAGCTCAAACACCAAATGATGATCTCTTCTAGATCTTGTAAAAATTTCTTCACAAACAAACTCTTGAAACAAACACTAAACAAACTTAAACATCCTTTAAACTTGTTTAAAAACTTTCTTGATTACCTCAGAGTGTTAGAGGTCAAGGGGTATATACAGGCTCATGAAACAACCCCAAAAACCAAGAGAAAACATCACAACAAGACAAAATAACAAAAACTAAAAATTCTGGAAAACTAGCCATTATGATGCCGTCAGTCGACTGACGGGTTTCATCAGTCGACTGATGAGCTGACCGTTGTAGGCATTTACCAGCTCATCAGTCGACTGATGACCTTATCAGTCGACTGATGACCTCATCAGTCGACTGGTCAGTTGACCAAAATAAAACAAAAACTTTTTGTTATTCCAAACGTTTTTATCAGTTAACTGAACACAGTCATCAGTCGACTGATAACACTGTATCAACCTAATTTGAATAGTAAAAATCAACTTTGAAGTACCTTAAAAAATAGCAAATAAATTCTAAAAAAATCTAAAACTTTGGTAAATCATTGTAAACATGTAAATGAATATGTTACAAAAAGAATTTTTGGAATTACACTTCTAAATAGTGAAAACTTATCATTTTACAAAAATGTTCAAAACATGCAAATTTAATATACTTGAAATGTAATGTTTTGACATAAACTATGTTTTGAAACTTTGTAAAATAATTTTATAGACTTAATAAATTATGTGTAAAGTGATATTGAAGTCTATAAACTAATAAAATAATATTTTATCAAAAACACCTATATTTTAATAAAATCAGCAAATACATGTGTGTGAATAATATGAGCTTAAAGTATTAACACACAAGTATAAACCTATACTACAAATACTATAAACTATATACCTAAGCTTGAAGGTCTTCAATATAGCTCAACTTGGTAAACTTGCGGATGAAGCTTGAACTTGGATCTTGACTTGAATTGCATTGCTTCACTCCACTATTTCCGTCAACCTCCATTTGATATGATCGTTATGGTGTAATTCCATCCAACCTCCAACTCATTGTTTGCCTAGAATAAATACTAAACACAAATACTAGACAAACAATATTAGTGGTAAATTATTTGTTAAATATCATTAAAACAAAAGGACCCAACATAACCTTGTTAGGCAAGTCCACCCTTCATTAGGTGAATTCGACCTTTGTCAGGTGACTTGAGTCCCTATCAGGCGAATTTACCCTTTATCAAGTGAATTTAGCTTTTGTTAGGTGGGTTCATCCTTCGTCAGGTGAACTCAATATTTGTCAGGCCAAGTTGGCTTCGCCTAGTGAGATTCACCTATAAGAGGTTGCCTGTTTAGAGGACTTAGAAAATCCTGACTCAAAAAATGCTAATTTTGTTCTAACTTTTTGGCTTTGTCTCGTAACCACGTTCTCAGATGAGGCTCTCCCGAAAGGCGTTGCCATTAGTCTTGTTAGCAGCATGAGCTATGTGGTGCCTCCTCGATTTCCTCTTCTCGATCCTGTCCCCGTGTTTGCTATTGACAAGCCGACTGAATTAGTACAGAGGGTGTCCGACGGGCACCACCTGACGTTGCACGAGTTGATTACCGATGCCGTGCTGACAGACGCAACTAGGACGGAGCTCAGAAAGCTCCAATTCTTGTTTGGTGATACCGTGACTGATCCTTCGGCTCTACTGATTGGGGAGAGCAGGTGGCTCCGAGTTGTGGATAGAGTCCACTACTATCTTCCTAGCATGCCGAGAGGGTTCTTAATTTCTGAGTTACACTCGCTTTTGGTTCCCAGAACAATGAACTGGGATCTAATGCAACTCAAGATGGGGTGACTTGTGGGAAGTTCACGGGCTCCACAGCTGGCTACGGGGTAGAAAGTTCTTGCAAGCGCGTGATCGCTCTGCGTCCCGGCCTGCTACACAACGAATTGCCCATGGGGGAGACGACCGTGGTGGCGGAGACCTTCTGTCATCGTTTCTTCCGAGCTGGCGGGTAATTACCTCCGAAAGAGTTCAGGGCTCCAGGGTGGATTCACTCTGTGCCTGGTAGCAACACTTGGTGGTCTAAGATCACCGAATACAATTTGGCAGAGAATTCCGACCTTGTGGGTTCAGAGCTTTATGTGGCTATCAGGGCCACTCAGCATGGTCTGAAGATCAACACCCTCTAGTTCCACAGCATCCTGGAACTATATTTTCTAGATAGTGGTTCATTATTCACTCCTAACGACGAGCTTGACATCACTCTCTATGAGATGTACGATGTGTTGGAGTTGTCGTTGGGGGATTCTTCTTAGAGGAGTATGTGCTAGGTCAAGAGGAGATCGACTATCTTTCGGCTTGGTTCCCTCTGGTGGTAGAGACTTTATGGGAGCTAATCGGCCACTACCACATATGCTTGAACACACCAGGAGCCGTGGATCATAAGGGCAAGAAGAAGAGGGCTCTGGTAATCAGCCATAAGAATTAGCCTGATTATTTACTACTGGAAAACGACATCAAGGGGAGGCCTACTTTGCCGCTGGGCGAGTGCGACCAGGCTGAAGTAGGGAGGAGGATGGCCGAAGGGGTCTGCCAAAACCCTTGAGCGTGATGAGGGCAGATTCAAATTTTGGACGATCTTCCAATCGTTCCATCATTAGGCTAGGTCTCCTATATCAGCAAAGGCTCTACTTGCGGGGTACCTCATGCTATGGTTGAACAGGTGTGTGGTTCCTACCCACTCTTTTGAGGTGATCTCGGTAGAGGTCGTCTACCCCACAGTACGCTTGGCCTACGGAAGGTCATATGTGTTAGTGTCGACGACGGTGGCGTGCATTCAGCGAGGGCTTCGCACGCTAACTACCCAATTTTGTCGGGTGTCGCACGCTGACGAGGGGGAAGGCGAAGTCAGCAAGACTCCTAATCCTAGAGTGGGGCTGCCGTACACCTACTTGATGGCGTGGTTCGTTCACCATTGTGAGTGTTTGATGAGTGCCCCCGCGGCTCTCCAGGAAGAAGGGTTCATCTCGTTCGTCCAACGCCTGGAGAAATGCTCATGGAAGTGTAAGGACATTCTCGATATGAGGAAAACGCTGTCCCATTTCGGTTATTACAACTTTCACTGGTTCTTTTCCTATTTCACTGACGGGGGATATGGCGAGTGTGACGCCCCTATTTTCACACTTGGTTGTAGTCCAAGGTGAACACAGAGATGTCAAACCTTCCATGCACCTCCACTGTGTAATAACATTTTTGTTCAATCACAGTAATATCCTCTAGTGGAAACAAATATAAGTGAAGGTACAAAATATGCAAATAAGGTAAAAAGATACTATAGACATGATGCGGAATAATATATCTCATAAATGAAATTATATCTCAAAAGAAATTAAATTAAAATACAACTGATATACATCTGGAGTCTGAAATAACATGATATGTCTGAAATAACATGAATCAACTAGAAATCATATTAATGTAAACTGCCTTAACATTATGAGTACAAACTCAAATGACTGAATGGAATATAAGACTACTATGGAGTCTCTACTAATAAACCATACGACGACGACTATGCAAGAACTCCAACATCCTGCGACTCTCCGGTGCTCTGAGCTGCCTCGTAGTTAAAATAAAATAAAAGGAAAAAAAGAACAACAACAAGAGCGTCAGAGCGCTAGCAAGATTACCTCCACCCCCCTGGGTGAGGGTTACTAGATGAAGTGGAGGCTCTATCTATTAAGCATAATTTACCTAGATCATATTCCTCGAATCTAGTGGTATTAATACTTAAAAATCTACAACATGAGGCATAGTACGTCGAGCGAAATAATCGAAATAAGAAAACCCTCATGTACATACCGTATGTCTCAAATTGAAGATAACTAAATATAAACCCCAAACTAAACAATCAAAATATAACTAGGAAGTAAACATCATAATAGACAATGTATCAAGGCATCTCAATCGTCAAATATCTCAACAATGAGTTGAGGTCACTTTTGGCATCCGCCAAATACTCAGATAAATCCGTTTGTAATATTATTGTGTCCCTGTGTAAAACAACAGGATAGGACTATTGATTCCTACACAATCTATACAGAAACAACGACATAGGTTCACTAACCTTAGCGCACGCTCGTGCGGATAACTAAACATAGGTTCATAGACCCCAGCGCATTATCATGCAGATAATAAACATATATTCATCGACCTCAGCGTACTATCATGTGGATAATAAACATAGGTCCATCGACCTCTTCGCACTATCATGTGGATAAACAAGTGTTATAGGTTCATCGACCACTTCACACGCTCGTACGGATAACCAAGTGTCATAGGTTCATCAACCTCTTCGCACATTCATGCGGATAAACAAGTGTCATAGGTTCATCGATCTCTTCGCATATTCATGCGTATTAACAAGTGTCATAGGTTTATTGACCTCTTCGCACGTTCGTGTGGATAAACAAATATGTGTAGTGGAGTGAAATTCATCATAGTCTCATTTGCGATGTAGTAACCCACTAAATCAAAAGTGTAATCATAACAATATTTTATTATAATCTCATAGGGATACTCATATATGTATTATAACATATTCATGACTATAAGTGTAATAATCGAGTGGCTCAAACTCTACAAACACATCTCAAAACAGCACAAACAAACTTCAGAAAATAAGAAACTGGCAAAACTGCCCAGGATATGATCGGTGCTACTCTTAGTAAAATGAGCGTACCTTTCTCTAGGAAAACTATTATTAGGAATGGTTTTCTGTTTTAAAAACTAGATTCACACATATTTTAATTGACACTAGTTTGGTTTAGTTTGAAGTTAAATTTCAATACCAGATTTCAGTTGATGTTGCATACACGTGTAGCCGTTTTCTGCAGGACATATTGTTAATAAAATAAGTCTATCTTTCTCTATACAATCTCTTTTTTAGATTGGTTTTTCGTTTTAGAAAGTAGATTCACATATCTTTCATTTCGTACTAGTTTGGTTAAATTTGGAGTTTATTTACTATCTTAAAATCTCAGTTAAAGCTTATACAAGTGCATATTTTTAGAATTTCTATCTGCATATTCATGTGCGTGTGTGTGTGTGAGTATATATATATATATATATATATATATGCTCATTTAAACTCATTGATTCTTATCCTTATAATTCATGCAACAATTGTTGGCCTTCTTGTTTTGATGATGTTTAACAAACAATTTATCACTAATGTTGTTTGTCTAGTATTTGTACTTTCTTATTTATTATAGACAAACAACGAGTTGGAGGATAGATGGAATAGAGCTTCAACGATCATATCCAAAGGAGGTTGGCGGAATGTCGGTGAAGCCTTTCAATTCAAGTTAAAGATCAAGTTCAAGCTTAATTGAAGATCAAGATCAAGATTTGGTAACATTAGTTTAGGTTTTATATTATGTGTGTTAGTACTTTAAGCTCAATATTATACACACACATTATATTGGTTTTCATGTATATATATAGTTTCATATATACATATATGTTTGGTTTCCATGTATATATATAGGTATATATATACATACATAGTTTTGAGTTTTCATGTTTATATGCCCATATATGATTTCACCTTTAACAAGCTTATATTTAATGAAATCATATTGAGTGTTTTGAAAATATTGCATAGAATATGCAATTTTGTGAAAATATGGTATTCATTGTTTTTGGACTTAACAATAATCATATACATATTTTATTAAGTCTATATAATCATTGTGCAAAGTTTCAAAATATGGTTTAACCAAAATATCAAATTTCACATGTTTACATTTTCGTGTTATGAACCATTTTGCAAAACGATGATTTTTTCACAAATGTGAAATGCAATTTATAAAATTCTTTTTGTAACATGTTCGTTTCATGTTTATATACATTTTCCAAAGTTTCATAATTTTCGGACTTCATTTGTTATTTTTAACAAATTTCCAAAAGTCAAAAAATCAGTTTTCAAAATCTGTTTTCTGCTGTGTCAGTATTCGGTCGACCGAACCGGTCGACCGCTCGTTTTGTTTTTTCGTCAGTATACGACAGAGAGTCTGTCGGTCGACCGGTCCGGTCGACCGAAAGCTCCATCGGTCGACCGACGAGATTTCCGGTCGACCAACCAGATGACCGTTGCTTTCTCAACGGCTCTTTTCTGAGCCGATTTTCTAGGGGTTTTTCTGTCATTTGTTTTGTGGTTTTGGCTGAGATTACTAGTAGGTATATATACCCCATTGCTGATATCTTTTCAGGTTAATCAAGAAGTTTTTAAACAAGGTTTTAAACAAGGGTTTAAACTCGTTTAGTTTGGTTTAAGTTTGTTTTGGGTTTGCTGTTACAAAGAGGAGTTTTTCATCAGCTATTGAAGAGTTCATCTTCAACACTTCATCATCCTCTCTTTGTATTTATAGAGAAGTTTCCTTAACTCTATTTTCTAGCATTTCTACTATTGTATTTCATATCAATCTTATTGCTAGTTCTTATTGAGTTAAGTTTTTATTTATATCTCATTGTTACACACACCCACTTGAGCTTATTGTATTTGCATACATAGTATATTAGGGTTGTGAGAGATTGTGACATTGAGTTGTGCTTTCATTGAGTTCTCATCTATTGTAGAGAACAAATTTATACTTGTTACACTGTGAGTGTTGTAAGGTTTTCGGTGAGCTAGAAAACCGAGTGTGTTGTGAAGTTTTCGGTGAACTAGAAAACCGATTGTGAGGAGTGATGTTGTTCGGTGAGCGTTAAAAACCGACACTGTGAGGTGTAAACGTTATTCGGGTGAGCGTAGAAAACCCGGTTGTGATAGTGGATTTCTCCCCGGGAGTGGGGAGCGGAGACGTAGGACGGAAGGTCCGAACTCCGTGATCATATTGCTTGTTTGTGTGTGCTTTGGCGTTCATTCATATTTATGTTTATATCTTATATCGCCATTGTGCATTGCTCATTTCTATATCATCCACTATCTTGTTTATATTGTTTACCCCTTGTGTTAGTTTTATATCCTTACATATATCATATAGCATATCTCATTGCTAGGATATATCTCTTGTTGTTCATATTACTTATTCTTGCTTATATCTCTCGTATATCTATCTTGCAAGAATATATTTGTTAAGTAATTTTAATTGGCATTTAATCGGATTAGATTAGCATAAGACCCTAATCACCCCCCCTCTAGGGTCTAACAATTGGTATCAGAGCTTGGTGCTCTTTGATTTAAGGTCTAACCACCTTGAGTTAAAGATCCAAGTTATCTTTTTGTGCTAATCTTGTTTTGATTTGTATCTTGCTTGCATACATTTTCTTATTATGGACATACATTGTGCATCTTGTTTAGGATATGATCCTATTATTGCTCCTAAAATAGATAATCTCCCCTATGACCAATGGTGTTCTAGATTTAACATATTTGTTAGATCTAAACAATTCGATTTATGGGAAGTTATTGAATATGCTTATATTATACCCACTTCAAAAAAATCCAAGTGGACTAACAATGATAAAAGAATGTTTAATATGAACAAGCTTTTGTTAGAATATTTGCTTAATGCCTTTGACTCATCATTTTCTAACAAATTTGTTCATTTTGATAGTGCTTACAATTTTTGGAAATTCATAGAAGCACATCAAGGCAACTTGGAGGAAATCCGACGTAGTTTGGAGGATTGTTCTTCAAGTGAGTGTGGAGCATCATCATGCACACGGCCACTAGGCAATAGCCCTAGTGTGGTAAGCGATTCGGAATCCGATAGTGATATATCCATCAATGAACTCGCTTGTGCATATGATAGATTAATGCATGCCTACACTAAGTTGCATAATAATTTTATAGATTTGAAAAGCAAGCATGTTAGTTTGAAATCCGATCATGAGTTGCTAGGCTCCAAATTTGATATCATTGTAAAAGAAAATATGGTGCTTAAGGAAAACAATGATATGTTAAATTTGAAAACTAAAAAATTAACCTCATCCATCACTAGCTTATCTCATGTTAAAAATAATGCCATGTTAGAAGTAGAGAACATACAAAATGATACTACTTCTTTTATAAATATATGTTCTACTTCTAATAACAATACTTGTATGCATAATGATGAGTTGAATCATGTTAAGAATCACATATCATCTTTAGATTCAACCCTTAAAACATGTATTGTTAATCATGATAAGCTTATGAACATGTGTGCTAAGTCTCATGCTAAAACATCTAAACATCCTATACATCATGCACACATGTATAGCAAAGTCTACAAATGCACAAATTGTGGTCGTAAAGGCCATCTTGCTAGATTTTGCTATGATGCACATAACCCCACCAAGATTCACTTTAATCCTCCTTGTGCATCTCATCAAGCTTCATCATCACATTTTGCACACACACATACACCCATTGCTCATCATAAACATACACGTGTGTATAAATATGATCTATGTGGTCGGTTTGGCCATTTGGCAAAGTTTTGCTTTGACATGAAAAAGAATTCTAGTTTGCCAAATATTTTTCATAGACCACATGTGTTTAAGTGTGATATTTGTGGTAGAGTTGGCCATTTGGCAAAGTTTTGTTATGATTTGAAAAAATATTCAAACTTGCCAAATTTCTCAAGTAGACCACATTTGTTTAATGATGTTTCTCATTTGCAAAATAATTTTAAAAGATAATCTTTATTTGCAAATGATTCTCGTGCATGAGCTAAAGGTCCACAAAAACAAATGGATCTCTTTCATTGCACAAATTGCAATCGAAATGGTCATTTGAGTAAATATTGCTTTGACCGTGTTAGTGCATCATATATGCCCAAGAGGGTTCATAACCCTAGGGCTTTGAGCTTCATTGATAGGGGTCATGTCCCTAAATCCTTTGATACCAAGAGTTCCTGGGTACCAAAATAAATTTGATATTTAAACCAAGAATTTTATTGTTTTTAAATTTTCTTTTCTTGGTCTTGAAAATTATGCTTTAAAATTTTTGTATATGAAAACATTTTTTTTCAATTCTTTTGTTTTCATGATTATTGGTTTTGTTTTGATAAGAGGACTATGTTTATATAACCCTCCGGATTTATTGGGTGTTTATTCTCAAATCATTGTTTACCGGGTGCTAAAAATATTTATATGGGTTGTTACTAGCTCAAGAGCTAGATATGGTTGCCTCTTTTAAAATTCTTTTGTCAAATATTGTGTTTTGAATTGTTGCTTTGAATTCATTATATTTCACTTATATGATGATATTTATATGTTTGTGCTTATGGATCATCTATTCGTGGTTTATAATGTATTCTATGAGTGGTTTGATCAAGTTCTTCATTGATCAAACATCGTTTTTGAACTTAAATCTTGATTTATGATTTCATTAGTTACTTTGTTTTCATTTGAAAACCTTTTTGCATGATTCTCATGTTCCATCTTTTAATCTCATAAATCTATTTTTATACACTATGTTTTTAAGTTGTGTAATGAGACACTTTTTTCATATTGACATACTCATATGTGTTCTCATTGTCTTTTTGTATGTGAGTGATATTTAGCATATTCATGAATGCTTGCTCACATGTTTTGCATTGATCTTTATTTCATATATTTTCTATATGGCTTTTTGATAGGGGGAGCATTCCCTATATCTTTTTATGTTTTATACTCACCTATGCTTATTGATAGGGGGAGCTTTCGCTCTCTTAATTCCTTTGTCCCTTTTTGATGTTGTCAAAGGGGGAGAAATATTGTGAGTATACAATTCCTTATTTATATGCATGTATATTATCTTGTATATGTTCATTTCTTTCATGCATAAATTCCTTTTTGTAAATTGTTTGTATCATCAAAAAGGGGGAGATTGTTGGCCTTCTTGTTTTGAAGATGTTTAACAAACAATTTACCACTAATGTTGTTTGTCTAGTATTTGTGCTTTCTTATTTATTATAGACAAACAACGAGTTAGAGGATGGATGGAATAGAGCTTCAACGATCATATCCAAAGGAGGTTAGCGGAATGTCGGTGAAGCCTTTCAATTCAAGTTAAAGATCAAGTTCAAGCTTCATCCACAAGTGTACCAAGTCAAGCTTAATTGAAGATCAAGATCAAGCTTTGGTAACATTAGTTTAGGTTTTATATTATGTGTGTTAGTACTTTAAGCTCAATATTATACACACACATTATATTAGTTTTTATGTATATATATAGTTTCATATATACATATATGTTTGGTTTCCATGTATATATATAGGTATATATATACATACATAGTTTTGAGTTTTCATGTTTATATGCCCATATATGATTTCACCTTTAACAATCTTATATTTAATGAAATCATATTTAGTGTTTTGAAAATATTGCATAGAATATGCAATTTTGTGAAAATATGATATTCATTGTTTTTGGACTTAACAATAATCATATACATAATTTATTAAGTCTATATAATCATTGTGCAAAGTTTCAAAACATGGTTTAACCAAAATATCAAATTTCACATGTTTACATTTTCGTGTTTTGAACCATTTTGCAAAATGATGATTTTTTCACAAATGGGAAATGCAATTTATAAAATTCTTTTTGTAACATGTTCGTTTCATGTTTATATACATTTCCCAAAGTTTCATAATTTTCGTACTTCATTTGTTATTTTTAACAAATTTCCAAAAGTCAAAAAATCAGTTTTCAAAACCTGTTTTCTGCTGTGTCAGTATTCGGTCGACCGAACCGGTCGACCGCTCGTTTTGTTTTTTCGTCAGTATACGACAGAGAGTCTGTCGGTCGACCGGTCCGGTCGACCGAAAGCTCCATCGGTCGACCGACGAGATTTCCGGTCGACCAACCAGATGACCGTTGCTTTCTCAACGGCTCTTTTCTGAGCCGATTTTCTAGGGGTTTTTCTGTCATTTGTTTTGTGGTTTTGGCTGAGATTTCTAGTGGGTATATATACCCCATTGCTGATATCTTTTCAGGTTAATCAAGATGTTTTTAAACAAGGTTTTAAACAAGGGTTTAAACTCGTTTAGTTTGGTTTAAGTTTGTTTTGGGTTTGCTGTTACAAAGAGGAGTTTTTCATCAACTATTGAAGAGTTCATCTTCAACACTTCATCATCCTCTCTTTGTATTTATAGAGAAGTTTCCTTAACTCTATTTCCTAGCATTTCTACTATTGTATTTCATATCAATCTTATTGCTAGTTCTTATTGAGTTAAGTTTTTTTATATCTCATTGTTACACACACCCACTTGAGCTTATTGTATTTGCATACATAGTATATTAGGGTCGTGAGAGATTGTGACATTGAGTTGTGCTTTCATTGAGTTCTCATCTATTGTAGAGAACAAATTTATATTTGTTACACTGTGAGTGTTGTAAGGTTTTCGGTAAGCTAGAAAACCGAGTGTGTTGTGAAGTTTTCGGTGAACTAGAAAACCGATTGTGATGAGTGACGTTGTTTGGTGAGCGTTGAAAACCGACACTGTGAGGTGTAAACGTTATTCGGGTGAGCGTAGAAAACCCGATTGTGATAGTGGATTTCTTCCCGGGAGTGGGGAGCGGAGACGTAGGACGGAAGGTCCGAACTCCGTGATCATATTGCTTGTTTATGTGTGCTTTGGCATTCATTCATATTTATGTTCATATCTTATATCGTCATTGTGCATTGCTCATTTCTATATCATCCACTATCTTGTTTATATTGTTTACCCCTTGTGTTAGTTTTATATCCTTACATATTGTTTCCGGTAAAAGTTGCTGTTTTCATTACTTGTTCTCTTTTTCGAGATCTGTTACAACTTCAGGCGTTACAACAGAATTTAAATGAAAACAAAAGGGTTTACAACTTAAACGAAAATAAACACGAGAGCCCGGTTTGGTACGGTCTCGCTTGCGTGGGTTGTTGGCCTGTGACGGGGACGTCGATGTCCGTGGACCGCCGACTCTTCAAGATCCTTGCCGATAAAATCCGGCAGAGTTTCGTCTATCCGCGTAGGATATAGAAACAGAACCTCGTCGATCCGCGCAAGATCTAGAGGTTATAAGCGTATATCTCGGCTAAAACGAGATAATAGCTCTTCTTAGTGTCACCGCAAAGGAGCAACACTAAGGATCAGAGAGGGGGGGTGAATGAACCTTGATGAAGAAACTCTGACTCCTCACTCCAGCAGGGCTTCGCCGCTTCAGACTTTAGAATTTCAGATCTCGAGGATAATCCCAAGACCGGAAATTCTTCTCCAAGAGCTAAATCAGCGCCAAAATCAAGAGCCCCTCACAAAGGAGGCCTAGGGGGCTATTTATAGCCAAAAGGAGAGGGGGGGGCTGATATGGACACCCCTAAGAGGAGAGACACCCCCCTAGGGGTGTCTTGGCCAAGCCGGGACACCCCCCATGGGGGTGTCTCGGCTGTGGCCGAGACACCCCTGGGGGGGTGTCTCGGCCATTGGCCGAGACAACCCCTTGGGGGTGTCTCGAGCCAGCCGAGACAGCTTCGTGTGTCCCCGGTTCAGCCCGGGGCTGTGCCGTTGTCCCGCCGTTGACTCGCCGTTGACTTTTCGTCCGAACTCGGATTTGAGTGATTTCGGATGTGTTGGAATCGTGACGGCGAGCTCTGTAGGCCCCGATGGTTGGATTATCTGTGGGGTGATCGAGGCACAGCGGGCGTTGGTCCGATTGCGGTGATAGCGGGGTTTTCGGTCAACCCGTATCCTTGCGATTCTGACATTCTGTCGGTTCACGTAATCCGTCGGTTTGCTTCAGTCGCTTACCGGTGTCATTTGAGCTCTTGTGAACCGGGTGGTGACGTTCGATCGCTGCTCGTTGACACCGAGCTATGTTCGGGGACCTATCGGCAATTTTCGATGCCTACACATATATCATATAGCATATCTCATTGCTAGGATATCTCTCTTGTTGTTCATATTGCTTATTCTTGCTTATATCTCTCGTATATCTATCTTGTAAGAATATATTTGTTAAGTAATTTTAATTGGTATTTAATCGAATTAGATTAGCATAAGACCCTAATCACCCCCCCTCTAGGGTCTAACAACAATATCACAATGTGATTCCCACTTAGCGGTATAATTATACTTGTAAATAAATAAACTTTTAGGGTAAATCAAATTAGAAATTAGCATCATAATTAATCAATTAATTTGCACATAAATTATCAAAGTAATTAATTATCCATGATGAGGTCTATGCAATTAACAGAGGAAATAATTCACTTAAATAAGTTTTTATTATTCAAATAATCACAAACAATTAACAAAGGTAATACTTTACTTGATTATTCCCCTAGAATTCTTTTTAACATGATTTTAACATGATAACAACATTATTAATGAAATTAATTTTAACCCTAATGATCATGATCACAAATCTAATTCCAACGGTGAAGACACAAAATATTCAGTTCTAACATAATGGTTTCTGCTCAAGCATGAAAATATCATCATTTTTAATTTCTCATAAATTCAACTAAATTATAGGGAAGGTTTGGATGAGGGTAATCTTGTTTGACCCTAGAGGGGGGTGATTAGGGTCTTATGCTATTAAAACTAATTAATAAGTTATCCTAGCATGTATGAAATACAATAAGATATATGAGATAGGATAAGTAATATGAACAAAGAGATATATCCTAGCAATGAGATATACTATGAGATATATGCAAGGATATATAATTAACATAAGGGTAAATAATCTAAACTAGATAGTGGACAATATAATCAACAAGCAATATATAACGGCGATATAAGATATGAACATAAAAAATAAGTGCGCCAATGCAATTACAAACAAACGATATGATTACGGAGTTCGGTCCCCATGACTTACGTCTCCGCTCCTCTCCTCGGGGAGATCTCCACTATCACACCCGGGTTTTTTACGTTTACTCGAACAATGTTTACATCTCACAATAAGGTTTTCTAGTTTACTGAAAACTCTACAACTAACACACTCTTGTAATCCCACTCTACACCCTCTCAAGTGTTGAACTAGACGTGTCTCCCTCAAGTGCTCGGATACAACCTCTCTCTAGGTTCGTCAACCGACGCCACTCCTCTTGGGACGATCCCTGACTCTCGCCACACACTTCTCTCAGTGTACAAGTGTATTACAAAGTGATTCTCATAATAAGCATAATACAATAAATGATTGTTCTCTAATATGGATGAGAACATAATAAAAACTCACACTCAATTGTTACAACTCTCACCAACCCAAATATACTATGTATAAAAATACAATAAGCTCAAGTGTGTGTATGTAAACAATAAGTGAAATAAAATCTAAACTCAATATAAAAACTAGCTTTAAAGAATGATAATCAAACAAATATGCAAATGTAAAGCTAGATAAGAGTTTAGAAATGCTTCTCTGAAAAACAAGATGGAGAGATGGATTAAGATGAAGCCCAAAGAATGTAGATGATCTCCTCCACTTGTGTAAAACTTCTTCACAAAAAACTCTTTTAAACAAACACTAAACAAACTTAAACCCTTGTTAAACTCTTGTTTAAAAACTTCTTGGATAGATGTGAAGGATGAGAGCAAGGGGGTATTTATAGCCTCCTAAAATCTCAGCCAAAACCCCAAAGAAAAAGACCAAAAAGCCTACGAATAAGAAATCTGATTCTATACAAAAATAGTCATTGGAGTGAACGGCGGTCGACCGTGAAAATCTCGCGGTTGACCGCGAGCCACTTTCGAAGCTGAGAATTTTTCAGAGACTTTGGCGGTCGACCGTGACGGTCGACCGTGGGAATTTTCGAGCTGACGGTCGACCGTGAAAGTTGCTGATGGCTCCGCAAGGAAAAACCAAGGCGCGATCGACGGTGGCGGTCGACCGTAAACTGACATATGAGAAAGTTAATTTTTTGATTTTAAAATCATGTTTAAAAATATCAAATAAATTCTAAAAAATATAAAACTTTGGGGAATGATTGTAGACATAATAATAAACATGCTACAAAGACTGGTTTTCAAAAAGAACTTCCCAAATGTAAAATATCATCAATTTGTAAGGAGGTTCAAAACATAGAAATGTAAACATATGAATTTTGATATTTTGCCTAAACCATATTTTAAAACTTTACAAAATGATTTTATAGACTTGAAGAAAGATATAAACTATTGTTATGAAGTCTATAAATAATGAATGTAGTATATTATCAAAAGACACATATAATGCACTAAAACATGATTTCATTGAACTAAATAAAATTGATATTGATGAAATCATATATATGCATATAAGTATGAAACAAAAATATGTTTTCTAATTATATTAAATTGTTTCATATTAAAAACTTGAAAACTATCAAACCAAAACATATATGTATATATATAACTATATATATACAAAACCAAAACGTGTATGTGTGTATATGATTGAGCTTAAAGTACTAACACACATAATATAAAATCTAAACTAAATATACCCAAGCTTGATTGATCTTCGATGTAGCTCAACTTGGTACACTTGAGGATGAAGCTAGAACTTGGATCTTCAATTTGAATTGCATAAGCTTCACTCCACAATTCTGCCAACCTCCATTGGATATGATCGTGAATGCGTAATTCCATCCATCCTCCAACACGTTGTTTGCCTAGAATAAATACGAAAACACAAATACTAGACAAACAACATTAGGAGTAAATTGTTTGTTAAACATCATCAAAACAAGAAGGCCAACAAATCTTACCTTGATGCTGTTGATAAACCCAAGCAAACGTTCGCGCAAGATCCATTCTCACTGCAAACCGCTAACCCCTGTCTTTTCTCCAAAAAAAATGCCACATGAAACAATATGTTTCATCTTCACAACGTCACAGGAGGATTTAGAAACTACTATGGGGTTTCAGAGGGGAAAAAGTTCCGTAAAACTCACAAATCCTCCAGGAGATTCTTCTTATAAAAGATGAGTTCTTATAACCAAAAACACGTTCTCATCACACACACGGAACAAAAAGAAACGGACACAAGACACTAGGTGATGGGAAACAGCTTGAGGCACGCATCAAATTTTAAGGGAAAGATGTTCTCTTTTAATGTAGTGACACACACTACATTTCACTTGTTATGTATGTTATTTTATTTCTTTTCCCATTTAAAATCTTTTTAACCTACTGTCCTTTTCATCAATTGCCAAGCATCCTCCCCCCAAAGATATTCCATGTTGTTTCCTAGGAACGTATCCAGCCATCAAATAAATTGATTTAGTGGATGAATTAGGATAATTGAAAGGTACTCCCCATTGATTTTGATAGCACAAAAATCCAAAAGAAATTAAAAACGTCAAACAGCTTTCATGACATCGCCAGGCATAAAACGAAAAAATATTGAAACATAAAGTGCATACTTAACGGATTTTAAGGAACAAGAAATTCCCTTTTATGAAGTGTCCATACACACATTCCACACACATTCCAACACCAATATACGTGTACAAAGCTTGCATGATGTAGGGAAAATCTCCTGAGCATTTTCCAGTGCATGTACATACATATTCATAAAAACACACACACACACACACACACACACACACACACACACATATATATATATATATATATATATATATATATATATATATATATACACTCCTATATATTCATTGATTTAAATCTCAAATCAAATATTAACATATTAAATCATCAAAATATCACATATTTATTATTTATCACACTTATGTATATAAATTTTTTTGGGGTCTTATATTCTTCCCACCTTAAAAGAATTTCGTCACCGAAATTCTGTAATCGTATATTAGGAATTAATAATATGAGAAAAGTATCAATACGGGATAATCCAGATAAGGAAACCCTCCCGTGCACATCTCGTACTATTAATCCTAATCATTTATACTTAACAATCTAGAATATAAATACTCCCACTTAATCCCTAATCAAAAGAAACTAGTACGTCAGACGATAAACCCAAACAAGGAACTACCTATATATATACCATGTGTTCCGGGTGATTAGAAGCTAAGTGTTAATACTCCATTCTAATATTAAATATAAATATGATCATATAGCTAATAAAAAAAATTATTTTACCTACTCAAATAAGTGTGGGTAGTCGCGATGCATATTCTCCTCGCGCTCCCAAGAAGCCTCCTCAGCATCTTTCTGATTCCATTGCACTTTGACTAGAGGAATAATCTTATTTCCTAGCCTCTTGTCCTCTCTAGCAAGGATGCAAATTGCCACCTCAATGGTAGACAAATCTGTCTGCATCTCGATCTCTGGTGTATCAATCACCCTCTGCTGCTCCTCGTCGCGTAGCTGCTTCTTGAGCATAGACACATGAAATACATCATTTACACTCGACATCGATATTGGAAGATCTAGTCTATATGACACAGCTCCAACACGTTCAAAAATCCTGAATGGTCCAACATAACTCTGGGAAAGTTTTCCACGTTTGCCTAATCGCTGAACGCCCTTCATTGGCGATACCTTCAACATGACAAAATCTCCAATCTGAAACTCTAAAGGTCATCATCTCTGATCTACGTAGCTCTTTTGTCGACTCTAAGCAGCAAGGATACACTCCCTAATCAATGCTACCTTCTCACTAGTCTGCCTTACAAGTTCTAGCCCAAGTAATAAGCTATCCTCCAGCTATGACCAGCAAATTGGGGATCTATAGGGTCTCATGTACAATGCCTCATACGGAGCCATACCAATCATTGCTTGATAACTGTTTCTATAAGCGAACTTGATCAAAGTAATGTAGTCCTCCCGGCTGCCTTGGAAGTCTAGAATGCAATCCCGCAACATGACCTCCAAGACTTGGTTTACTCTCTCCGTCTGCCCATCTATCTGCGGGTGAAATACATTGCTGCTAACTTCAAGTTGTGTGTGGGATAGTTTTGATCATGCGTCCTCAACAGCCGAGAAATATAAGCTACTATTCTCTGGGTTTGCATCAAAACGTCTCATAGACTAGTTAACGACGCATTCGTATAAACAACGAATGTTCTATTACTGCTCGGGATAGTCAAAACTCACATTTACTGAATTTAGCATACAACTGATACTCCCGCAAAAATCTAAAATGCTAATAATAGATGCTACTCGTGCTCTACCTCCGATCTCGAATAGATAAGGGTATCATCAATAAAAACAATCACGAACTGGTCCAAGTATGGACAAAAAAGCACGGTTCATCAAATATATGGATACCGCGGGTGCATTGGTCAGCCCACATGGCATGATAAGAAACTTGAAGGACTCATATCGAGTCAGAAAGGCGGTTTTGAGAATATTCATCTCCCGAACTCGCAACTAAAAATAGCCAAAACGAAGATCAAGATTCGAGAAATGATGCGCTCCCCACAGTTGATCGAACAAGTCATAAATCCTATTTAATCCGGATTGTGAACTTGTTCAACTCACGATAATCTATAGACAATCATAAGCTATCATCCTTCTTCCTAATGAAGAGGACCGGTGCTCCCCATGGAGAATGACTCCGACGAATAAAAGCTTGAGATAACAACTCATCTAACTGGGTCTGTAGCTCCCTCATCTCAGCAGGTGCCATACGATAGTGTGCTCGGGATATCGGTGATGTGCTCTACTGCAACTCGATGCAAGACTCAACATCTCTCATCAGAAGTAACATAGGTATGTCCTGAAATATATCCTGATAAACTGAGACAACTCTAGTCTCGTACAAATCAACACTCCGATCCCTCAGCATCACATCCTCGACGTATGACAGGAATAACTCTGCATTCTGATCACCTTATGAGGTTGTTACTATATATACAAACCCAAGAAATGCTCACAAGCTGACTGTTTTATCAAAACAGTCGATACTAACATGGTAGGATGAAAGCCAATCCATACCGAGAATGACGTTGAAATCCGACATCTACAACATGATCAGATCTATGAGATACTCAGACTCATCTAGACTGATGACACATCTCCTACAGATACTATCTAATGGGGACACCTCCCCTAGAGGAGTAGAGACGGGTAACAGTATGTCTAAAGGATATGCTACAAGATGAATCATATCCACGAAGGAATGAAAGATAAAAGAATACAAAATTCCTGAATAAAACAAGGTCTAAGCTGGAAAGGAAATCACAAAGAAAGCTCTACACGCACCATGATCATGTGGTATGGCTGCATAAACTCTACTGGTGATGAAAAATATATAGGACCATTTGTCCCTAAAAAATCTCCTTGGTAACGTAAATCTAGCCTACTGTTATGCTGGCTTCCTACTAGTTTACTACAATAAGTCTTTCGTTCTTTGTCCGATCTTTTTTAATTATAACACGTATTCCAAATCCTGCGTTACTGTGCGCTCTCGAATCATGTTTGTAGGCATCAAAAATTGCCGATAGGTCCCCACTCACAGCTCGGTGTTAACGAGCGACGACTGAACGTCACTACCCTATTCACAAGAGCTCAAATGACGCCGGTGAGCGCCTGAAGCAAACCGACGAACCACGTGAGCCGACAGAACCTCAGAACAACGGGGATACGGACTGACCGATAACCCCGTGATCACTGCAAACGGACCAACACCCGTCGTGTCCCGTTCACCCCACGGATTATCCGGCCATTGGGGCCCACAGAGCTCGCCGTCAGAATTCCAACGCATCCGAAATCACTCAAATCCGAGTTCGGACAAAAAGTTAACGGCAGATCAACGGTGGAATACCCGGTAGCGTCTCAAATGACATGAAACACCCCGGGGGTGTCTAAAAAAAAAAATCCAAGACACCCCAAGGGTGTCTCGGAAAATCCAAGACACCTCAAGGGTGTCTCGGA